>CAXARG010000291.1:0-42000 GCA_963971235.1 Cryptus armator | reverse complement strand
CATGGCACGGCATGGCACCGGCATGGCACGGCATGGCACCGGCATGGCACGGCATGGCACGGCATGGCACCGGCATGGCACGGCATGGCACCGGCATGGCACGGCATGGCACCGGCATGGCACGGCATGGCACGGCATGGCACCGGCATGGCACGGCATGGCACCGGCATGGCACGGCATGGCACCGGCATGGCACGGCATGGCACCGGCATGGCACCGCATGGCACGGCATGGCACGGCATTGAATGGCATGGAATGGCATTGAATGGCATGGAATGGCATGGAATGGCATGGAATGGCATGGCACCGGCATGGCACCGGCATGGCACGGCATGGCACCGGCATGGCACGGCATGGCACCGGCATGGCATGGCATGGCACCGGCATGGCACCGGCATGGCACGGCATGGCACCGGCATGGCACGGCATGGCACCGGCATGGCACGGCATGGCACCGGCATGGCACGGCATGGCACCGGCATGGCACGGCATGGCACCGGCATGGCACGGCATGGCACCGGCATGGCACGGCATGGCACGGGCATGGCACGGCTTGGCACCGGCATGGCACGGCATGGCACCGGCATGGCACCGGCATGGCACGGCATGGCACCGGCATGGCACGGCATGGCACGGGCATGGCACGGCTTGGCACCGGCATGGCACGGCATGGCACCGGCATGGCACCGGCATGGCACGGCATGGCACCGGCATGGCACGGCATGGCACCGGCATGGCACGGCATGGCACCGGCATGGCACGGCATGGCACCGGCATGGCACGGCATGGCACGGCATGGCTCGGCATGGCACGGCATTGAATGGCATGGAATGGCATGGAATGGCATGGAATGGCATGGAATGGCATGGAATGGCATGGAATGGCATGGAATGGCATGGAATGGCATGGAATGGCATGGAATGGCATGGAATGGCATGGAATGGCATGGAATGGCATGGAATGGCATGGAATGGCATGGAATGGCATGGAATGGCATGGAATGGCATGGAATGGCATGGAATGGCATGGAATGGCATGGAATGGCATGGAATGGCATGGAATGGCATGGAATGGCATGGAATGGCATGGAATGGCATGGAATGGCATGGAATGGCATGGAATGGCATGGAATGGCATGGAATGGCATGGAATGGCATGGAATGGCATGGAATGGCATGGAATGGCATGGAATGGCATGGAATGGCATGGAATGGCATGGAATGGCATGGAATGGCATGGAATGGCATGGAATGGCATGGAATGGCATGGAATGGCATGGAATGGCATGGAATGGCATGGAATGGCATGGAATGGCATGGAATGGCATGGAATGGCATGGAATGGCATGGAATGGCATGGAATGGCATGGCACCGCACGGCACGGCATGGAATGGCATGGCACCGCATGGCACGGCATGGCACGGCATTGAATGGCATGGAATGGCATTGAATGGCATGGAATGGCATGGAATGGCATGGAATGGCATGGAATGGCATGGAATGGCATGGAATGGCATGGAATGGCATGGAATGGCATGGAATGGCATGGAATGGCATGGAATGGCATGGAATGGCATGGAATGGCATGGAATGGCATGGAATGGCATGGAATGGCATGGAATGGCATGGAATGGCATGGAATGGCATGGAATGGCATGGAATGGCATGGAATGGCATGGAATGGCATGGAATGGCATGGAATGGCATGGAATGGCATGGAATGGCATGGAATGGCATGGCACCGGCATGGCACCGGCATGGCACGGCATGGCACCGGCATGGCACGGCATGGCACGGCATGGCACCGGCATGGCACCGGCATGGCACGGCATGGCACGGCATGGCACGGCATGGCACCGGCATGGCACCGGCATGGCACGGCATGGCACGGCATGGCACCGGCATGGCACGGCATGGCACCGGCATGGCACCGGCATTGCACGGCATGGCACCGGCATGGCACGGCATGGCACCGGCATGGCACGGCATGGCACCGGCATGGCACGGCATGGCACCGGCATGGCACGGCATGGCACCGGCATGGCACGGCATGGCACGGCATGGCACGGCATGGCACGGCATGGAATGGCATGGAATGGCATGGAATGGCATGGAATGGCATGGAATGGCATGGAATGGCATGGAATGGCATGGAATGGCATGGAATGGCATGGAATGGCATGGAATGGCATGGAATGGCATGGAATGGCATGGAATGGCATGGAATGGCATGGAATGGCATGGAATGGCATGGAATGGCATGGAATGGCATGGAATGGCATGGAATGGCATGGAATGGCATGGAATGGCATGGAATGGCATGGAATGGCATGGAATGGCATGGAATGGCATGGAATGGCATGGAATGGCATGGAATGGCATGGAATGGCATGGAATGGCATGGAATGGCATGGAATGGCATGGAATGGCATGGAATGGCATGGAATGGCATGGAATGGCATGGAATGGCATGGAATGGCATGGCACCGGCATGGCACCGGCATGGCACGGCATGGCACCGGCATGGCACGGCATGGCACCGGCATGGCACGGCATGGCACCGGCATGGCACGGCATGGCACCGGCATGGCACGGCATGGCACCGGCATGGCACCGGCATGGCACGGCATGGAATGGCATGGAATGGCATGGAATGGCATGGAATGGCATGGAATGGCATGGAATGGCATGGAATGGCATGGAATGGCATGGAATGGCATGGAATGGCATGGAATGGCATGGAATGGCATGGAATGGCATGGAATGGCATGGAATGGCATGGAATGGCATGGAATGGCATGGAATGGCATGGAATGGCATGGAATGGCATGGAATGGCATGGAATGGCATGGAATGGCATGGAATGGCATGGAATGGCATGGAATGGCATGGAATGGCATGGAATGGCATGGAATGGCATGGAATGGCATGGAATGGCATGGAATGGCATGGAATGGCATGGAATGGCATGGAATGGCATGGAATGGCATGGAATGGCATGGAATGGCATGGCACCGGCATGGCACCGGCATGGCACGGCATGGCACCGGCATGGCACGGCATGGCACCGGCATGGCACGGCATGGCACCGGCATGGCACGGCATGGCACCGGCATGGCACGGCATGGCACCGGCATGGCACCGGCATGGCACGGCATGGCACCGGCATGGCACGGCATGGCACCGGCATGGCACGGCATGGCACCGGCATGGCACGGCATGGCACCGGCATGGCACGGCATGGCACCGGCATGGCACGGCATGGCACGGGCATGGCACGGCATGGCACCGGCATGGCACGGCATGGCACCGGCATGGCACCGGCATGGCACGGCATGGCACCGGCATGGCACGGCATGGCACCGGCATGGCACGGCATGGCACCGGCATGGCACGGCATTGAATGGCATGGAATGGCATGGAATGGCATGGAATGGCATGGAATGGCATGGAATGGCATGGAATGGCATGGAATGGCATGGAATGGCATGGAATGGCATGGAATGGCATGGAATGGCATGGAATGGCATGGAATGGCATGGAATGGCATGGAATGGCATGGAATGGCATGGAATGGCATGGAATGGCATGGAATGGCATGGAATGGCATGGAATGGCATGGAATGGCATGGAATGGCATGGAATGGCATGGAATGGCATGGAATGGCATGGAATGGCATGGAATGGCATGGAATGGCATGGAATGGCATGGAATGGCATGGAATGGCATGGAATGGCATGGAATGGCATGGAATGGCATGGAATGGCATGGAATGGCATGGAATGGCATGGAATGGCATGGAATGGCATGGAATGGCATGGAATGGCATGGAATGGCATGGAATGGCATGGAATGGCATGGAATGGCATGGAATGGCATGGAATGGCATGGAATGGCATGGAATGGCATGGAATGGCATGGAATGGCATGGAATGGCATGGAATGGCATGGAATGGCATGGAATGGCATGGAATGGCATGGAATGGCATGGAATGGCATGGAATGGCATGGAATGGCATGGAATGGCATGGAATGGCATGGAATGGCATGGAATGGCATGGAATGGCATGGAATGGCATGGAATGGCATGGAATGGCATGGAATGGCATGGAATGGCATGGAATGGCATGGAATGGCATGGAATGGCATGGAATGGCATGGAATGGCATGGAATGGCATGGCACGGCATGGAATGGCATGGCACCGCATGGCACGGCATGGCACGGCATTGAATGGCATGGAATGGCATTGAATGGCATGGAATGGCATGGAATGGCATGGAATGGCATGGAATGGCATGGAATGGCATGGAATGGCATGGAATGGCATGGAATGGCATGGAATGGCATGGAATGGCATGGAATGGCATGGAATGGCATGGAATGGCATGGAATGGCATGGCACCGGCATGGCACCGGCATGGCACGGCATGGCACGGCATGGCACGGCATGGCACCGGCATGGCACGGCATGGCACGGCATGGCACGGCATGGCACCGGCATGGCACGGCATGGCACCGGCATGGCACCGGCATTGCACGGCATGGCACCGGCATGGCACGGCATGGCACCGGCATGGCACGGCATGGCACCGGCATGGCACGGCATGGCACCGGCATGGCACGGCATGGCACCGGCATGGCACGGCATGGCACGGCATGGCACGGCATGGCACCGGCATGGCACGGCATGGCACGGCATGGCACGGCATGGCACCGGCATGGCACGGCATGGCACGGCATGGCACCGGCATGGCACGGCATGGCACGGCATGGCACCGGCATGGCACGGCATGGCACCGGCATGGCACGGCATGGCACGGCATGGCACGGCATGGCACGGCATGGAATGGCATGGAATGGCATGGAATGACATGGAATGGCATGGAATGGCATGGAATGGCATGGAATGGCATGGAATGGCATGGAATGGCATGGAATGGCATGGAATGGCATGGAATGGCATGGAATGGCATGGAATGGCATGGAATGGCATGGAATGGCATGGAATGGCATGGAATGGCATGGAATGGCATGGAATGGCATGGAATGGCATGGAATGGCATGGAATGGCATGGAATGGCATGGAATGGCATGGAATGGCATGGAATGGCATGGAATGGCATGGAATGGCATGGAATGGCATGGCACCGGCATGGCACCGGCATGGCACGGCATGGCACGGCATGGCACCGGCATGGCACGGCATGGCACCGGCATGGCACGGCATGGCACCGGCATGGCACGGCATGGCACCGGCATGGCACGGCATGGCACCGGCATGGCACGGCATGGCACGGCATGGCACCGGCATGGCACGGCATGGCACGGCATGGCACCGGCATGGCACGGCATGGCACGGCATGGCACCGGCATGGCACGGCATGGCACGGCATGGCACCGGCATGGCACGGCATGGCACCGGCATGGCACGGCATGGCACGGCATGGCACGGCATGGCACGGCATGGCACGGCATGGAATGGCATGGAATGGCATGGCACCGGCATGGCACGGCATGGCACGGCATGGCACGGCATGGCACGGCATGGCACCGGCATGGCACCGGCATGGCACGGCATGGCACCGGCATGGCACGGCATGGCACCGGCATGGCACGGCATGGCACCGGCATGGCACGGCATGGCACCGCATTGAGTGGCATGGAATGGCATGGAATGGCATGGAATGGCATGGCACGGCATGGCACCGGCATGGCACGGCATGGCACCGGCATGGCACGGCATGGCACCGGCATGGCACGGCATGGCACGGCATGGCACCGGCATGGCACGGCATGGCACCGGCATGGCACGGCATGGCACCGGCATGGCACGGCATGGCACGGCATGGCACCGGCATGGCACGGCATGGCACCGGCATGGCACGGCATGGCACCGGCATGGCACGGCATGGCACCGGCATGGCACCGCATGGCACGGCATGGCACGGCATTGAATGGCATGGAATGGCATTGAATGGCATGGAATGGCATGGAATGGCATGGAATGGCATGGAATGGCATGGAATGGCATGGAATGGCAGGGAATGGCATGGAATGGCATGGAATGGCATGGAATGGCATGGAATGGCATGGAATGGCATGGAATGGCATGGAATGGCATGGAATGGCATGGAATGGCATGGAATGGCATGGAATGGCATGGAATGGCATGGAATGGCATGGAATGGCATGGAATGGCATGGCACCGGCATGGCACCGGCATGGCACGGCATGGCACCGGCATGGCACGGCATGGCACGGCATGGCACCGGCATGGCACGGCATGGCACGGCATGGCACCGGCATGGCACGGCATGGCACCGGCATGGCACGGCATGGCACCGGCATGGCACCGGCATTGCACGGCATGGCACCGGCATGGCACGGCATGGCACCGGCATGGCACGGCATGGCACCGGCATGGCACGGCATGGCACGGCATGGCACGGCATGGCACCGGCATGGCACCGGCATGGCACGGCATGGCACCGGCATGGCACGGCATGGCACCGGCATGGCACGGCATGGCACGGCATGGCACCGGCATGGCACGGCATGGCACGGCATGGCACCGGCATGGCACGGCATGGCACCGGCATGGCACGGCATGGCACCGGCATGGCACGGCATGGCACCGGCATGGCACGGCATGGCACGGCATGGCACGGCATTGAATGGCATGGAATGGCATGGAATGGCATGGAATGGCATGGAATGGCATGGAATGGCATGGAATGGCATGGAATGGCATGGAATGGCATGGAATGGCATGGAATGGCATGGAATGGCATGGAATGGCATGGAATGGCATGGAATGGCATGGAATGGCATGGAATGGCATGGAATGGCATGGAATGGCATGGAATGGCATGGAATGGCATGGAATGGCATGGAATGGCATGGAATGGCATGGAATGGCATGGAATGGCATGGAATGGCATGGCACCGGCATGGCACGGCATGGAATGGCATGGAATGGCATGGAATGGCATGGAATGGCATGGAATGGCATGGAATGGCATGGAATGGCATGGAATGGCATGGAATGGCATGGAATGGCATGGAATGGCATGGAATGGCATGGAATGGCATGGAATGGCATGGAATGGCATGGAATGGCATGGAATGGCATGGAATGGCATGGAATGGCATGGAATGGCATGGAATGTCATGGAATGGCATGGAATGGCATGGAATGGCATGGAATGGCATGGAATGGCATGGAATGGCATGGAATGGCATGGAATGGCATGGAATGGCATGGAATGGCATGGAATGGCATGGAATGGCATGGAATGGCATGGAATGGCATGGAATGGCATGGAATGGCATGGCACCGGCATGGCACCGGCATGGCACGGCATGGCACGGCATGGCACCGGCATGGCACGGCATGGAATGGCATGGAATGGCATGGAATGACATGGAATGGCATGGCACCGGCATGGCACCGGCATGGCACGGCATGGCACGGCATGGCACCGGCATGGCACGGCATGGCACCGGCATGGCACGGCATGGCACCGGCATGGCACGGCATGGCACCGGCATGGCACGGCATGGCACCGGCATGGCACGGCATGGCACCGCATTGAGTGGCATGGAATGGCATGGAATGGCATGGAATGGCATGGAATGGCATGGAATGGCATGGCACGGCATGGCACGGCATGGCACCGGCATGGCACGGCATGGCGCCGGCATGGCACGGCATGGCACCGGCATGGCACGGCATGGCACCGGCATGGCACGGCATGGCACCGGCATGGCACGGCATGGCACCGGCATGGCACGGCATGGCACCGGCATGGCACCGGCATGGCACCGGCATGGCACCGGCATGGCACGGCATGGCACCGGCATGGCACGGCATGGCACCGGCATGGCACGGCATGGCACGGCATGGCACCGGCATGGCACGGCATGGCACGGCATGGCACGGCATGGCACGGCATGGCACGGCATGGCACGGCATGGCACGGCATGGCACCGGCATGGCACGGCATTGAATGGCATGGAATGGCATGGAATGGCATGGAATGGCATGGAATGGCATGGAATGGCATGGAATGGCATGGAATGGCATGGAATGGCATGGAATGGCATGGAATGGCATGGAATGGCATGGAATGGCATGGAATGGCATGGAATGGCATGGAATGGCATGGAATGGCATGGAATGGCATGGAATGGCATGGAATGGCATGGAATGGCATGGAATGGCATGGAATGGCATGGAATGGCATGGAATGGCATGGAATGGCATGGAATGGCATGGAATGGCATGGAATGGCATGGAATGGCATGGAATGGCATGGAATGGCATGGAATGGCATGGAATGGCATGGAATGGCATGGAATGGCATGGAATGGCATGGAATGGCATGGAATGGCATGGAATGGCATGGAATGGCATGGAATGGCATGGAATGGCATGGAATGGCATGGAATGGCATGGAATGGCATGGAATAGCATGGAATGGCATGGAATGGCATGGAATGACATGGAATGGCATGGCACCGGCATGGCACCGGCATGGCACGGCATGGCACGGCATGGCACGGCATGGCACGGCATGGCACGGCATGGCACCGGCATGGCACGGCATGGCACCGGCATGGCACCGGCATGGCACCGGCATGGCACGGCATGGCACGGCATGGCACCGGCATGGCACGGCATGGCACCGGCATGCCACGGCATGGCACGGCATGGCACCGGCATGGCACGGCATGGCACCGGCATGGCACCGGCATGGCACCGGCATAGCACGGCATGGCACCGGCATGGCACGGCATTGAATGGCATGGAATGGCATGGAATGGCATGGAATGGCATGGAATGGCATGGAATGGCATGGAATGGCATGGAATGGCATGGAATGGCATGGAATGGCATGGAATGGCATGGAATGGCATGGAATGGCATGGAATGGCATGGAATGGCATGGAATGGCATGGAATGGCATGGAATGGCATGGAATGGCATGGAATGGCATGGAATGGCATGGAATGGCATGGAATGGCATGGAATGGCATGGAATGGCATGGAATGGCATGGAATGGCATGGAATGGCATGGAATGGCATGGAATGGCATGGAATGGCATGGAATGGCATGGAATGGCATGGAATGGCATGGAATGGCATGGAATGGCATGGAATGGCATGGAATGACATGGAATGGCATGGCACCGGCATGGCACCGGCATGGCACGGCATGGCACCGGCATGGCACGGCATGGCACCGGCATGGCACGGCATGGCACCGGCATGGTACGGCATGGCACGGCATGGCACGGCATGGCACCGGCATGGCACGGCATGGCACCGGCATGGCACCGGCATGGCACCGGCATGGCACGGCATGGCACCGGCATGGCACGGCATTGCACCGGCATGGCACGGCATGGCACCGGCATGGCACGGCATGGCACCGGCATGGCACCGGCATGGCACGGCATGGCACGGCATGGCACCGGCATGGCACCGGCATGGCACGGCATGGCACGGCATGGCACGGCATGGCACCGGCATGGCACGGCATGGCACGGCATGGCACGGCATGGCACCGGCATGGCACGGCATGGCACCGGCATGGCACCGGCATGGCACCGGCATGGCACGGCATGGCACCGGCATGGCACGGCATGGCACCGGCATGGCACGGCATGGCACCGGCATGGCACGGCATGGCACCGGCATGGCACGGCATGGCACGGCATGGAATGGCATGGAATGGCATGGAATGGCATGGAATGGCATGGAATGGCATGGAATGGCATGGAATGGCATGGAATGGCATGGAATGGCATGGAATGGCATGGAATGGCATGGAATGGCATGGAATGGCATGGAATGGCATGGAATGGCATGGAATGGCATGGAATGGCATGGAATGGCATGGAACGGCATGGAACGGCATGGAACGGCATGGAACGGCATGGAATGGCATGGAATGGCATGGAATGGCATGGAATGGCATGGAATGGCATGGAATGGCATGGAATGGCATGGAATGGCATGGAATGGCATGGAATGGCATGGAATGGCATGGAATGGCATGGAATGGCATGGAATGGCATGGAATGGCATGGAATGGCATGGAATGGCATGGAATGGCATGGAATGGCATGGAATGGCATGGAATGGCATGGAATGGCATGGAATGGCATGGAATGGCATGGAATGGCATGGAATGGCATGGAATGGCATGGAATGGCATGGAATGGCATGGAATGGCATGGAATGGCATGGAATGGCATGGAATGGCATGGAATGGCATGGAATGGCATGGAATGGCATGGAATGGCATGGAATGGCATGGAATGGCATGGAATGGCATGGAATGGCATGGAATGGCATGGAATGGCATGGAATGGCATGGAATGGCATGGAATGGCATGGAATGGCATGGAATGGCATGGAATGGCATGGAATGGCATGGAATGGCATGGAATGGCATGGAATGGCATGGAATGGCATGGAATGGCATGGAATGGCATGGAATGGCATGGAATGGCATGGAATGGCATGGAATGGCATGGAATGGCATGGAATGGCATGGAATGGCATGGAATGGCATGGAATGGCATGGAATGGCATGGAATGGCATGGAATGGCATGGAATGGCATGGAATGGCATGGAATGGCATGGAATGGCATGGAATGGCATGGAATGGCATGGAATGGCATGGAATGGCATGGAATGGCATGGAATGACATGGAATGGCATGGCACCGGCATGGCACCGGCATGGCACGGCATGGCACGGCATGGCACCGGCATGGCACGGCATGGCACCGGCATGGCACGGCATGGCACCGGCATGGTACGGCATGGCACGGCATGGCACGGCATGGCACCGGCATGGCACGGCATGGCACCGGCATGGCACCGGCATGGCACCGGCATGGCACGGCATGGCACCGGCATGGCACGGCATGGCACCGGCATGGCACCGGCATGGCACGGCATGGCACCGGCATGGCACGGCATGGCACGGCATGGCACGGCATGGCACGGCATGGCACCGGCATGGCACGGCATGGCACCGGCATGGCACGGCATGGCACGGCATGGCACGGCATGGCACGGCATGGAATGGCATGGAATGGCATGGAATGGCATGGAATGGCATGGAATGGCATGGAATGGCATGGAATGGCATGGAATGGCATGGAATGGCATGGAATGGCATGGAATGGCATGGAATGGCATGGAATGGCATGGAATGGCATGGAATGGCATGGAATGGCATGGAATGGCATGGAATGGCATGGAATGGCATGGAATGGCATGGAATGGCATGGAATGGCATGGAATGGCATGGAATGGCATGGAATGGCATGGAATGGCATGGAATGGCATGGAATGGCATGGAATGGCATGGAATGGCATGGAATGGCATGGAATGGCATGGAATGGCATGGAATGGCATGGAATGGCATGGAATGGCATGGAATGGCATGGAATGGCATGGAATGGCATGGAACGGCATGGAACGGCATGGAACGGCATGGTACGGCATGGAACGGCATGGAATGGCATGGAATGGCATGGAATGGCATGGAATGGCATGGAATGGCATGGAATGGCATGGAATGGCATGGAATGGCATGGAATGGCATGGAATGGCATGGAATGGCATGGAATGGCATGGAATGGCATGGAATGGCATGGAATGGCATGGAATGGCATGGAATGGCATGGAATGGCATGGAATGGCATGGAATGGCATGGAATGGCATGGAATGGCATGGAATGGCATGGAATGGCATGGAATGGCATGGAATGGCATGGAATGGCATGGAATGGCATGGAATGGCATGGAATGGCATGGAATGGCATGGAATGGCATGGAATGGCATGGAATGGCATGGCACCGCATGGCACGGCATGGAATGGCATGGAATGGCATGGCACCGCATGGCACGGCATGGCACGGCATTGAATGGCATGGAATGGCATTGAATGGCATGGAATGGCATGGAATGGCATGGAATGGCATGGAATGGCATGGAATGGCATGGAATGGCATGGAATGGCATGGAATGGCATGGAATGGCATGGAATGGCATGGAATGGCATGGAATGGCATGGAATGGCATGGAATGACATGGAATGGCATGGCACCGGCATGGCACCGGCATGGCACGGCATGGCACGGCATGGCACCGGCATGGCACGGCATGGCACCGGCATGGCACGGCATGGCACCGGCATGGTACGGCATGGCACGGCATGGCACGGCATGGCACGGCATTGAATGGCATGGAATGGCATGGAATGGCATGGAATGGCATGGAATGGCATGGAATGGCATGGAATGGCATGGAATGGCATGGAATGGCATGGAATGGCATGGAATGGCATGGAATGGCATGGAATGGCATGGAATGGCATGGAATGGCATGGAATGGCATGGAATGGCATGGAATGGCATGGAATGGCATGGAATGGCATGGAATGGCATGGAATGGCATGGAATGGCATGGAATGGCATGGAATGGCATGGAACGGCATGGAACGGCATGGAACGGCATGGAACGGCATGGAACGGCATGGAATGGCATGGAATGGCATGGAATGGCATGGAATGGCATGGAATGGCATGGAATGGCATGGAATGGCATGGAATGGCATGGAATGGCATGGAATGGCATGGAATGGCATGGAATGGCATGGAATGGCATGGAATGGCATGGAATGGCATGGAATGGCATGGAATGGCATGGAATGGCATGGAATGGCATGGAATGGCATGGAATGGCATGGAATGGCATGGAATGGCATGGAATGGCATGGAATGGCATGGAATGGCATGGAATGGCATGGAATGGCATGGAATGGCATGGCACCGCATGGCACGGCATGGAATGGCATGGAATGGCATGGCACCGCATGGCACGGCATGGCACGGCATTGAATGGCATGGAATGGCATTGAATGGCATGGAATGGCATGGAATGGCATGGAATGGCATGGAATGGCATGGAATGGCATGGAATGGCATGGAATGACATGGAATGGCATGGCACCGGCATGGCACCGGCATGGCACGGCATGGCACGGCATGGCACCGGCATGGCACCGGCATGGCACGGCATGGCACCGGCATGGTACGGCATGGCACGGCATGGCACGGCATGGCACCGGCATGGCACGGCATGGCACCGGCATGGCACCGGCATGGCACCGGCATGGCACGGCATGGCACCGGCATGGCACGGCATGGCACCGGCATGGCACGGCATGGCACCGGCATGGCACGGCATGGCACCGGCATGGCACCGGCATGGCACGGCATGGCACCGGCATGGCACGGCATGGCACGGCATGGCACCGGCATGGCACGGCATGGCACCGGCATGGCACGGCATGGCACCGGCATGGCACGGCATGGCACCGGCATGGCACGGCATGGCACGGCATGGCACGGCATGGAATGGCATGGAATGGCATGGAATGGCATGGAATGGCATGGAATGGCATGGAATGGCATGGAATGGCATGGAATGGCATGGAATGGCATGGAATGGCATGGAATGGCATGGAATGGCATGGAATGGCATGGAATGGCATGGAATGGCATGGAATGGCATGGAATGGCATGGAATGGCATGGAATGGCATGGAATGGCATGGAATGGCATGGAATGGCATGGAATGGCATGGAATGGCATGGAATGGCATGGAATGGCATGGAATGGCATGGAACGGCATGGAACGGCATGGAACGGCATGGAATGGCATGGAACGGCATGGAACGGCATGGAATGGCATGGAATGGCATGGAATGGCATGGAATGGCATGGAATGGCATGGAATGGCATGGAATGGCATGGAATGGCATGGAATGGCATGGAATGGCATGGAATGGCATGGAATGGCATGGAATGGCATGGAATGGCATGGAATGGCATGGAATGGCATGGAATGGCATGGAATGGCATGGAATGGCATGGAATGGCATGGAATGGCATGGAATGGCATGGAATGGCATGGAATGGCATGGAATGGCATGGAATGGCATGGAATGGCATGGAATGGCATGGAATGGCATGGAATGGCATGGAATGGCATGGAATGGCATGGAATGGCATGGAATGGCATGGAATGGCATGGAATGGCATGGAATGGCATGGAATGGCATGGAATGGCATGGAATGGCATGGAATGGCATGGAATGGCATGGAATGGCATGGAATGGCATGGAATGGCATGGAATGGCATGGAATGGCATGGCACCGCATGGCACGGCATGGAATGGCATGGAATGGCATGGCACCGCATGGCACGGCATGGCACGGCATTGAATGGCATGGAATGGCATTGAATGGCATGGAATGGCATGGAATGGCATGGAATGGCATGGAATGGCATGGAATGGCATGGAATGGCATGGAATGACATGGAATGGCATGGCACCGGCATGGCACCGGCATGGCACGGCATGGCACGGCATGGCACCGGCATGGCACCGGCATGGCACGGCATGGCACCGGCATGGTACGGCATGGCACGGCATGGCACGGCATGGCACCGGCATGGCACGGCATGGCACCGGCATGGCACCGGCATGGCACCGGCATGGCACGGCATGGCACCGGCATGGCACGGCATGGCACCGGCATGGCACGGCATGGCACCGGCATGGCACGGCATGGCACCGGCATGGCACGGCATGGCACCGGCATGGCACCGGCATGGCACGGCATGGCACCGGCATGGCACGGCATGGCACGGCATGGCACCGGCATGGCACGGCATGGCACCGGCATGGCACGGCATGGCACCGGCATGGCACGGCATGGCACCGGCATGGCACGGCATGGCACGGCATGGCACGGCATGGAATGGCATGGAATGGCATGGAATGGCATGGAATGGCATGGAATGGCATGGAATGGCATGGAATGGCATGGAATGGCATGGAATGGCATGGAATGGCATGGAATGGCATGGAATGGCATGGAATGGCATGGAATGGCATGGAATGGCATGGAATGGCATGGAATGGCATGGCACGGCATGGCACCGGCATGGCACCGGCATGGCACGGCATGGCACCGGCATGGCACGGCATGGCACCGGCATGGCACGGCATGGCACCGGCATGGCACGGCATGGCACCGGCATGGCACCGGCATTGCACGGCATGGCACCGGCATGGCACGGCATGGCACCGGCATGGCACGGCATGGCACCGGCATGGCACGGCATGGCACCGGCATGGCACGGCATGGCACCGGCATGGCACGGCATGGCACCGCATTGAGTGGCATGGAATGGCATGGAATGGCATGGAATGGCATGGAATGGCATGGAATGGCATGGAATGGCATGGCACGGCATGGCACCGGCATGGCACCGGCATGGCACGGCATGGCACCGGCATGGCACGGCATGGCACCGGCATGGCACGGCATGGCACCGGCATGGCACGGCATGGCACCGGCATGGCACCGGCATTGCACGGCATGGCACCGGCATGGCACGGCATGGCACCGGCATGGCACGGCATGGCACCGGCATGGCACGGCATGGCACCGGCATGGCACGGCATGGCACCGGCATGGCACGGCATGGCACGGCATGGCACGGCATGGCACCGGCATGGCACGGCATGGCACGGCATGGCACGGCATGGCACGGCATGGCACGGCATGGCACGGCATTGAATGGCATGGAATGGCATGGAATGGCATGGAATGGCATGGAATGGCATGGAATGGCATGGAATGGCATGGAATGGCATGGAATGGCATGGAATGGCATGGAATGGCATGGAATGGCATGGAATGGCATGGAATACCATGGAATGGCATGGAATGGCATGGAATGGCATGGAATGGCATGGAATGGCATGGAATGGCATGGAATGGCATGGAATGGCATGGAATGGCATGGAATGGCATGGAATGGCATGGAATGGCATGGAATGGCATGGAATGGCATGGAATGGCATGGAATGGCATGGAATGGCATGGAATGGCATGGAATGGCATGGAATGGCATGGAATGGCATGGAATGGCATGGAATGGCATGGAATGGCATGGAATGGCATGGAATGGCATGGAATGGCATGGAATGGCATGGAATGGCATGGAATGGCATGGAACGGCATGGAACGGCATGGAATGGCATGGAACGGCATGGAACGGCATGGAATGGCATGGAACGGCATGGAATGGCATGGAATGGCATGGAATGGCATGGAATGGCATGGAATGGCATGGAATGGCATGGAATGGCATGGAATGGCATGGAATGGCATGGAATGGCATGGAATGGCATGGAATGGCATGGAATGGCATGGAATGGCATGGAATGGCATGGAATGGCATGGAATGGCATGGAATGGCATGGAATGGCATGGAATGGCATGGAATGGCATGGAATGGCATGGAATGGCATGGAATGGCATGGAATGGCATGGAATGGCATGGAATGGCATGGAATGGCATGGAATGGCATGGAATGGCATGGAATGGCATGGAATGGCATGGAATGGCATGGAATGGCATGGCACCGCATGGCACGGCATGGAATGGCATGGAATGGCATGGCACCGCATGGCACGGCATGGCACGGCATTGAATGGCATGGAATGGCATTGAATGGCATGGAATGGCATGGAATGGCATGGAATGGCATGGAATGGCATGGAATGGCATGGAATGGCATGGAATGGCATGGAATGGCATGGAATGGCATGGAATGGCATGGAATGACATGGAATGGCATGGCACCGGCATGGCACGGCATGGCACGGCATGGCACCGGCATGGCACGGCATGGCACCGGCATGGCACGGCATGGCACCGGCATGGTACGGCATGGCACGGCATGGCACGGCATGGCACCGGCATGGCACGGCATGGCACCGGCATGGCACCGGCATGGCACCGGCATGGCACGGCATGGCACCGGCATGGCACGGCATGGCACCGGCATGGCACGGCATGGCACCGGCATGGCACGGCATGGCACCGGCATGGCACGGCATGGCACCGGCATGGCACCGGCATGGCACGGCATGGCACCGGCATGGCACGGCATGGCACGGCATGGCACCGGCATGGCACGGCATGGCACCGGCATGGCACGGCATGGCACCGGCATGGCACGGCATGGCACCGGCATGGCACGGCATGGCACGGCATGGAATGGCATGGAATGGCATGGAATGGCATGGAATGGCATGGAATGGCATGGAATGGCATGGAATGGCATGGAATGGCATGGAATGGCATGGAATGGCATGGAATGGCATGGAATGGCATGGAATGGCATGGAATGGCATGGAATGGCATGGAATGGCATGGAATGGCATGGAATGGCATGGAATGGCATGGAATGGCATGGAATGGCATGGAATGGCATGGAACGGCATGGAACGGCATGGAACGGCATGGAACGGCATGGAATGGCATGGAATGGCATGGAATGGCATGGAATGGCATGGAATGGCATGGAATGGCATGGAATGGCATGGAATGGCATGGAATGGCATGGAATGGCATGGAATGGCATGGAATGGCATGGAATGGCATGGAATGGCATGGAATGGCATGGAATGGCATGGAATGGCATGGAATGGCATGGAATGGCATGGAATGGCATGGCACCGCATGGCACGGCATGGAATGGCATGGAATGGCATGGCACCGCATGGCACGGCATGGCACGGCATGGAATGGCATGGCACCGCATGGCACGGCATGGCACGGCATTGAATGGCATGGAATGGCATTGAATGGCATGGAATGGCATGGAATGGCATGGAATGGCATGGAATGGCATGGAATGGCATGGAATGGCATGGAATGGCATGGAATGGCATGGAATGGCATGGAATGGCATGGAATGGCATGGAATGGCATGGAATGGCATGGAATGGCATGGAATGGCATGGAATGGCATGGAATGGCATGGAATGGCATGGAATGGCATGGAATGGCATGGAATGGCATGGAATGGCATGGAATGGCATGGAATGGCATGGAATGGCATGGAATGGCATGGAATGGCATGGAATGGCATGGAATGGCATGGAATGGCATGGAATGGCATGGAATGGCATGGCACGGCATGGCACGGCATGGCACCGGCATGGCACGGCATGGAATGGCATGGAATGGCACGGAATGACATGGAATGGCATGGCACCGGCATGGCACCGGCATGGCACGGCATGGCACGGCATGGCACGGCATGGCACCGGCATGGCACGGCATGGCACCGGCATGGCACGGCATGGCACCGGCATGGCACGGCATGGCACCGGCATGGCACGGCATGGCACCGGCATGGCACGGCATGGCACCGGCATGGCACGGCATGGCACCGCATTGAGTGGCATGGAATGGCATGGAATGGCATGGAATGGCATGGAATGGCATGGCACGGCATGGCACCGGCATGGCACGGCATGGCACGGCATGGCACCGGCATGGCACGGCATGGCACCGGCATGGCACGGCATGGCACCGGCATGGCACGGCATGGCACCGGCATGGCACGGCATGGCACCGGCATGGCACGGCATGGCACCGGCATGGCACGGCATGGCACCGGCATGGCACGGCATGGCACCGGCATGGCACCGGCATGGCACGGCATGGCACCGGCATGGCACGGCATGGCACCGGCATGGCACGGCATGGCACGGCATGGCACCGGCATTGCACGGCATGGCACCGGCATGGCACGGCATGGCACCGGCATGGCACGGCATGGCACCGGCATGGCACGGCATGGCACCGGCATGGCACGGCATGGCACCGGCATGGCACGGCATGGCACGGCATGGCACGGCATGGCACGGCATGGCACCGGCATGGCACGGCATGGCACGGCATGGCACGGCATGGCACGGCATGGCACGGCATGGCACGGCATGGCACGGCATGGCACGGCATGGCACGGCATTGAATGGCATGGAATGGCATGGAATGGCATGGAATGGCATGGAATGGCATGGAATGGCATGGAATGGCATGGAATGGCATGGAATGGCATGGAATACCATGGAATGGCATGGAATGGCATGGAATGGCATGGAATGGCATGGAATGGCATGGAATGGCATGGAATGGCATGGAATGGCATGGAATGGCATGGAATGGCATGGAATGGCATGGAATGGCATGGAATGACATGGAATGGCATGGCACCGGCATGGCACCGGCATGGCACGGCATGGCACGGCATGGCACGGCATGGCACCGGCATGGCACGGCATGGCACCCGCATGGCACGGCATGGCACCGGCATGGCACGGCATGGCACCGCATTGAGTGGCATGGAATGGCATGGAATGGCATGGAATGGCATGGAATGGCATGGAATGGCATGGAATGGCATGGAATGGCATGGCACGGCATGGCACGGCATGGCACCGGCATGGCACGGCATGGCACCGGCATGGCACGGCATGGCACCGGCATGGCACGGCATGGCACCGGCATGGCACGGCATGGCACCGGCATGGCACGGCATGGCACCGGCATGGCACGGCATGGCACCGGCATGGCACCGGCATGGCACCGGCATGGCACCGGCATGGCACGGCATGGCACGGCATGGCACCGGCATGGCACGGCATGGCACCGGCATGGCACGGCATGGCACGGCATGGCACCGGCATGGCACCGGCATGGCACCGGCATGGCACGGCATGGCACCGGCATGGCACGGCATGGCACGGCATGGCACCGGCATGGCACGGCATGGCACCGGCATGGCACGGCATGGCACCGGCATGGCACGGCATGGCACCGGCATAGCACGGCATGGCACGGCATGGCACGGCATGGAATGGCATGGAATGGCATGGAATGGCATGGAATGGCATGGAATGGCATGGAATGGCATGGAATGGCATGGAATGGCATGGAATGGCATGGAATGGCATGGAATGGCATGGAATGGCATGGAATGGCATGGAATGGCATGGAATGGCATGGAATGGCATGGAATGGCATGGAATGGCATGGAATGGCATGGAATGGCATGGAATGGCATGGAATGGCATGGAATGGCATGGAATGGCATGGAATGGCATGGAATGGCATGGAATGGCATGGAATGGCATGGAATGGCATGGAATGGCATGGAATGGCATGGAATGGCATGGAACGGCATGGAACGGCATGGAACGGCATGGAACGGCATGGAACGGCATGGAATGGCATGGAATGGCATGGAATGGCATGGAATGGCATGGAATGGCATGGAATGGCATGGAATGGCATGGAATGGCATGGAATGGCATGGAATGGCATGGAATGGCATGGAATGGCATGGAATGGCATGGAATGGCATGGAATGGCATGGAATGGCATGGAATGGCATGGAATGGCATGGAATGGCATGGAATGGCATGGAATGGCATGGAATGGCATGGAATGGCATGGAATGGCATGGAATGGCATGGAATGGCATGGAATGGCATGGAATGGCATGGAATGGCATGGAATGGCATGGAATGGCATGGAATGGCATGGAATGGCATGGAATGGCATGGAATGGCATGGAATGGCATGGAATGGCATGGAATGGCATGGAATGGCATGGCACCGCATGGCACGGCATGGAATGGCATGGAATGGCATGGCACCGCATGGCACGGCATGGCACGGCATTGAATGGCATGGAATGGCATTGAATGGCATGGAATGGCATGGAATGGCATGGAATGGCATGGAATGGCATGGAATGGCATGGAATGGCATGGAATGGCATGGAATGGCATGGAATGGCATGGAATGGCATGGAATGGCATGGAATGGCATGGAATGGCATGGAATGGCATGGAATGGCATGGAATGGCATGGAATGGCATGGAATGGCATGGAATGGCATGGAATGGCATGGAATGGCATGGAATGGCATGGAATGGCATGGAATGGCATGGAATGGCATGGAATGGCATGGAATGGCATGGAATGGCATGGAATGGCATGGAATGGCATGGAATGGCATGGAATGGCATGGAATGGCATGGAATGGCATGGAATGGCATGGAATGGCATGGAATGGCATGGAATGGCATGGAATGGCATGGAATGGCATGGAATGGCATGGAATGGCATGGAATGGCATGGAATGGCATGGAATGGCATGGAATGGCATGGAATGGCATGGAATGGCATGGAATGGCATGGAATGGCATGGAATGGCATGGAATGGCATGGAATGGCATGGAATGGCATGGAATGGCATGGAATGGCATGGCACGGCATGGCACGGCATGGCACCGGCATGGCACGGCATGGAATGGCATGGAATGGCATGGAATGACATGGAATGGCATGGCACCGGCATGGCACCGGCATGGCACGGCATGGCACGGCATGGCACGGCATGGCACCGGCATGGCACGGCATGGCACCGGCATGGCACGGCATGGCACCGGCATGGCACGGCATGGCACCGCATTGAGTGGCATGGAATGGCATGGAATGGCATGGAATGGCATGGAATGGCATGGCATGGCATGGCACCGGCATGGCACGGCATGGCACGGCATGGCACCGGCATGGCACGGCATGGCACCGGCATGGCACGGCATGGCACGGCATGGCACCGGCATGGCACGGCATGGCACCGGCATGGCACCGGCATGGCACGGCATGGCACCGGCATGGCACGGCATGGCACCGGCATGGCACCGGCATGGCACCGGCATGGCACCGGCATGGCACCGGCATGGCACGGCATGGCACGGCATGGCACCGGCATGGCACGGCATGGCACGGCATGGCACCGGCATTGCACGGCATGGCACCGGCATGGCACGGCATGGCACCGGCATGGCACGGCATGGCACCGGCATGGCACGGCATGGCACCGGCATGGCACGGCATGGCACCGGCATGGCACGGCATGGCACGGCATGGCACGGCATGGCACCGGCATGGCACGGCATGGCACGGCATGGCACGGCATGGCACGGCATGGCACGGCATGGCACGGCATGGCACGGCATGGCACGGCATTGAATGGCATGGAATGGCATGGAATGGCATGGAATGGCATGGAATGGCATGGAATGGCATGGAATGGCATGGAATGGCATGGAATGGCATGGAATGGCATGGAATGGCATGGAATGTCATGGAATGGCATGGAATGGCATGGAATACCATGGAATGGCATGGAATGGCATGGAATGGCATGGAATGGCATGGAATGGCATGGAATGGCATGGAATGGCATGGAATGGCATGGAATGGCATGGAATGGCATGGAATGACATGGAATGGCATGGCACCGGCATGGCACGGCATGGCACGGCATGGCACGGCATGGCACCGGCATGGCACGGCATGGCACCGGCATGGCACGGCATGGCACCGGCATGGCACGGCATGGCACCGCATGGAATGGCATGGAATGGCATGGAATGGCATGGAATGGCATGGCACGGCATGGCACGGCATGGCACCGGCATGGCACGGCATGGCACCGGCATGGCACGGCATGGCACCGGCATGGCACGGCATGGCACCGGCATGGCACGGCATGGCACCGGCATGGCACGGCATGGCACCGGCATGGCACGGCATGGCACCGGCATGGCACGGCATGGCACCGGCATGGCACGGCATGGCACCGGCATGGCACCGGCATGGCACCGGCATGGCACCGGCATGGCACGGCATGGCACGGCATGGCACCGGCATGGCACGGCATGGCACCGGCATGGCACGGCATGGCACGGCATGGCACCGGCATGGCACGGCATGGCACGGCATGGCACCGGCATGGCACGGCATGGCACGGCATGGCACCGGCATGGCACGGCATCGCACGGCATGGCACCGGCATGGCACGGCATGGCACGGCATGGCACCGGCATGGCACGGCATGGCACCGGCATGGCACGGCATGGCACGGCATGGCACGGCATGGCACGGCATGGCACGGCATTGAATGGCATGGAATGGCATGGAATGGCATGGAATGGCATGGAATGGCATGGAATGGCATGGAATGGCATGGAATGGCATGGAATGGCATGGAATGGCATGGAATGGCATGGAATGGCATGGAATGGCATGGAATGTCATGGAATGGCATGGAATGGCATGGAATACCATGGAATGGCATGGAATGGCATGGAATGGCATGGAATGGCATGGAATGGCATGGAATGGCATGGAATGGCATGGAATGGCATGGAATGGCATGGAATGGCATGGAATGGCATGGAATGGCATGGAATGGCATGGAATGGCATGGAATGGCATGGAATGGCATGGAATGGCATGGAATGGCATGGAATGGCATGGAATGGCATGGAATGGCATGGAATGGCATGGAATGGCATGGAATGGCATGGAATGGCATGGAATGGCATGGAATGGCATGGAATGGCATGGAATGGCATGGAATGGCATGGAATGGCATGGAATGGCATGGAACGGCATGGAATGGCATGGAATGGCATGGAATGGCATGGAATGGCATGGAACGGCATGGAACGGCATGGAATGGCATGGAATGGCATGGAATGGCATGGAATGGCATGGAATGGCATGGAATGGCATGGAATGGCATGGCACCGGCATGGCACCGGCATGGCACGGCATGGCACGGCATGGCACCGGCATGGCACGGCATGGAATGGCATGGAATGGCATGGAATGACATGGAATGGCATGGCACCGGCATGGCACCGGCATGGCACGGCATGGCACGGCATGGCACCGGCATGGCACGGCATGGCACCGGCATGGCACGGCATGGCACCGGCATGGCACGGCATGGCACCGGCATGGCACGGCATGGCACCGCATTGAGTGGCATGGAATGGCATGGAATGGCATGGAATGGCATGGAATGGCATGGAATGGCATGGCACGGCATGGCACGGCATGGCACCAGCATGGCACGGCATGGCGCCGGCATGGCACGGCATGGCACCGGCATGGCACGGCATGGCACCGGCATGGCACGGCATGGCACCGGCATGGCACGGCATGGCACCGGCATGGCACGGCATGGCACCGGCATGGCACCGGCATGGCACCGGCATGGCACCGGCATGGCACCGGCATGGCACCGGCATGGCACGGCATGGCACCGGCATGGCACCGGCATGGCACCGGCATGGCACCGGCATGGCACCGGCATGGCACGGCATGGCACCGGCATGGCACGGCATGGCACCGGCATGGCACGGCATGGCACCGGCATGGCACGGCATGGCACGGCATGGCACCGGCATGGCACGGCATGGCACGGCATGGCACCGGCATGGCACGGCATGGCACGGCATGGCACGGCATGGCACGGCATGGCACGGCATGGCACCGGCATGGCACGGCATTGAATGTCATGGAATGGCATGGAATGGCATGGAATGGCATGGAATGGCATGGAATGGCATGGAATGGCATGGAATGGCATGGAATGGCATGGAATGGCATGGAATGGCATGGAATGGCATGGAATGGCATGGAATGGCATGGAATGGCATGGAATGGCATGGAATGGCATGGAATGGCATGGAATGGCATGGAATGGCATGGAATGGCATGGAATGGCATGGAATGGCATGGAATGGCATGGAATGGCATGGAATGGCATGGAATGGCATGGAATGGCATGGAATGGCATGGAATGGCATGGAATGGCATGGAATGGCATGGAATGGCATGGAATGGCATGGAATGGCATGGAATGGCATGGAATGGCATGGAATGGCATGGAATGGCATGGAATGGCATGGAATGGCATGGAATGGCATGGAATGGCATGGAATGGCATGGAATGGCATGGAATGGCATGGAATGGCATGGAATGGCATGGAATGGCATGGAATGGCATGGAATGGCATGGAATGGCATGGAATGGCATGGAATGGCATGGAATGGCATGGAATGGCATGGAATGGCATGGAATGGCATGGAATGGCATGGAATGGCATGGAATGGCATGGAATAGCATGGAATGGCATGGAATGGCATGGAATGACATGGAATGGCATGGCACCGGCATGGCACCGGCATGGCACGGCATGGCACGGCATGGCACGGCATGGCACGGCATGGCACGGCATGGCACCGGCATGGCACGGCATGGCACCGGCATGGCACCGGCATGGCACCGGCATGGCACGGCATGGCACGGCATGGCACCGGCATGGCACGGCATGGCACCGGCATGCCACGGCATGGCACGGCATGGCACCGGCATGGCACGGCATGGCACCGGCATGGCACCGGCATGGCACCGGCATAGCACGGCATGGCACCGGCATGGCACGGCATTGAATGGCATGGAATGGCATGGAATGGCATGGAATGGCATGGAATGGCATGGAATGGCATGGAATGGCATGGAATGGCATGGAATGGCATGGAATGGCATGGAATGGCATGGAATGGCATGGAATGGCATGGAATGGCATGGAATGGCATGGAATGGCATGGAATGGCATGGAATGGCATGGAATGGCATGGAATGGCATGGAATGGCATGGAATGGCATGGAATGGCATGGAATGGCATGGAATGGCATGGAATGGCATGGAATGGCATGGAATGGCATGGAATGGCATGGAATGGCATGGAATGGCATGGAATGGCATGGAATGGCATGGAATGGCATGGAATGGCATGGAATGGCATGGAATGGCATGGAATGGCATGGAATGGCATGGAATGGCATGGAATGGCATGGAATGGCATGGAATGGCATGGAATGGCATGGAATGGCATGGAATGGCATGGAATGACATGGAATGGCATGGCACCGGCATGGCACCGGCATGGCACGGCATGGCACCGGCATGGCACGGCATGGCACCGGCATGGCACGGCATGGCACCGGCATGGTACGGCATGGCACGGCATGGCACGGCATGGCACCGGCATGGCACGGCATGGCACCGGCATGGCACCGGCATGGCACCGGCATGGCACGGCATGGCACCGGCATGGCACGGCATTGCACCGGCATGGCACGGCATGGCACCGGCATGGCACGGCATGGCACCGGCATGGCACCGGCATGGCACGGCATGGCACGGCATGGCACCGGCATGGCACCGGCATGGCACGGCATGGCACGGCATGGCACGGCATGGCACCGGCATGGCACGGCATGGCACGGCATGGCACGGCATGGCACCGGCATGGCACGGCATGGCACCGGCATGGCACCGGCATGGCACCGGCATGGCACGGCATGGCACCGGCATGGCACGGCATGGCACCGGCATGGCACGGCATGGCACCGGCATGGCACGGCATGGCACCGGCATGGCACGGCATGGCACGGCATGGAATGGCATGGAATGGCATGGAATGGCATGGAATGGCATGGAATGGCATGGAATGGCATGGAATGGCATGGAATGGCATGGAATGGCATGGAATGGCATGGAATGGCATGGAATGGCATGGAATGGCATGGAATGGCATGGAATGGCATGGAATGGCATGGAATGGCATGGAATGGCATGGAATGGCATGGAATGGCATGGAACGGCATGGAACGGCATGGAACGGCATGGAACGGCATGGAATGGCATGGAATGGCATGGAATGGCATGGAATGGCATGGAATGGCATGGAATGGCATGGAATGGCATGGAATGGCATGGAATGGCATGGAATGGCATGGAATGGCATGGAATGGCATGGAATGGCATGGAATGGCATGGAATGGCATGGAATGGCATGGAATGGCATGGAATGGCATGGAATGGCATGGAATGGCATGGAATGGCATGGAATGGCATGGAATGGCATGGAATGGCATGGAATGGCATGGAATGGCATGGAATGGCATGGAATGGCATGGAATGGCATGGAATGGCATGGAATGGCATGGAATGGCATGGAATGGCATGGAATGGCATGGAATGGCATGGAATGGCATGGAATGGCATGGAATGGCATGGAATGGCATGGAATGGCATGGAATGGCATGGAATGGCATGGAATGGCATGGAATGGCATGGAATGGCATGGAATGGCATGGAATGGCATGGAATGGCATGGAATGGCATGGAATGGCATGGAATGGCATGGAATGGCATGGAATGGCATGGAATGGCATGGAATGGCATGGAATGGCATGGAATGGCATGGAATGGCATGGAATGACATGGAATGGCATGGCACCGGCATGGCACCGGCATGGCACGGCATGGCACGGCATGGCACCGGCATGGCACGGCATGGCACCGGCATGGCACGGCATGGCACCGGCATGGTACGGCATGGCACGGCATGGCACGGCATGGCACCGGCATGGCACGGCATGGCACCGGCATGGCACCGGCATGGCACCGGCATGGCACGGCATGGCACCGGCATGGCACGGCATGGCACCGGCATGGCACGGCATGGCACCGGCATGGCACCGGCATGGCACGGCATGGCACCGGCATGGCACGGCATGGCACGGCATGGCACGGCATGGCACGGCATGGCACCGGCATGGCACGGCATGGCACCGGCATGGCACGGCATGGCACGGCATGGCACGGCATGGCACGGCATGGAATGGCATGGAATGGCATGGAATGGCATGGAATGGCATGGAATGGCATGGAATGGCATGGAATGGCATGGAATGGCATGGAATGGCATGGAATGGCATGGAATGGCATGGAATGGCATGGAATGGCATGGAATGGCATGGAATGGCATGGAATGGCATGGAATGGCATGGAATGGCATGGAATGGCATGGAATGGCATGGAATGGCATGGAATGGCATGGAATGGCATGGAATGGCATGGAATGGCATGGAATGGCATGGAATGGCATGGAATGGCATGGAATGGCATGGAATGGCATGGAATGGCATGGAATGGCATGGAATGGCATGGAATGGCATGGAATGGCATGGAATGGCATGGAATGGCATGGAACGGCATGGAACGGCATGGAACGGCATGGTACGGCATGGTACGGCATGGAACGGCATGGAATGGCATGGAATGGCATGGAATGGCATGGAATGGCATGGAATGGCATGGAATGGCATGGAATGGCATGGAATGGCATGGAATGGCATGGAATGGCATGGAATGGCATGGAATGGCATGGAATGGCATGGAATGGCATGGAATGGCATGGAATGGCATGGAATGGCATGGAATGGCATGGAATGGCATGGAATGGCATGGAATGGCATGGAATGGCATGGAATGGCATGGAATGGCATGGAATGGCATGGAATGGCATGGAATGGCATGGAATGGCATGGAATGGCATGGCACCGCATGGCACGGCATGGAATGGCATGGAATGGCATGGCACCGCATGGCACGGCATGGCACGGCATTGAATGGCATGGAATGGCATTGAATGGCATGGAATGGCATGGAATGGCATGGAATGGCATGGAATGGCATGGAATGGCATGGAATGGCATGGAATGGCATGGAATGGCATGGAATGGCATGGAATGGCATGGAATGACATGGAATGGCATGGCACCGGCATGGCACCGGCATGGCACGGCATGGCACGGCATGGCACCGGCATGGCACGGCATGGCACCGGCATGGCACGGCATGGCACCGGCATGGTACGGCATGGCACGGCATGGCACGGCATGGCACGGCATTGAATGGCATGGAATGGCATGGAATGGCATGGAATGGCATGGAATGGCATGGAATGGCATGGAATGGCATGGAATGGCATGGAATGGCATGGAATGGCATGGAATGGCATGTAATGGCATGGAATGGCATGGAATGGCATGGAATGGCATGGAATGGCATGGAATGGCATGGAATGGCATGGAATGGCATGGAATGGCATGGAATGGCATGGAATGGCATGGAATGGCATGGAACGGCATGGAACGGCATGGAACGGCATGGAACGGCATGGAACGGCATGGAACGGCATGGAATGGCATGGAATGGCATGGAATGGCATGGAATGGCATGGAATGGCATGGAATGGCATGGAATGGCATGGAATGGCATGGAATGGCATGGAATGGCATGGAATGGCATGGAATGGCATGGAATGGCATGGAATGGCATGGAATGGCATGGAATGGCATGGAATGGCATGGAATGGCATGGAATGGCATGGAATGGCATGGAATGGCATGGAATGGCATGGAATGGCATGGAATGGCATGGAATGGCATGGAATGGCATGGAATGGCATGGAATGGCATGGAATGGCATGGAATGGCATGGAATGGCATGGAATGGCATGGAATGGCATGGAATGGCATGGCACCGCATGGCACGGCATGGAATGGCATGGAATGGCATGGCACCGCATGGCACGGCATGGCACGGCATTGAATGGCATGGAATGGCATGGAATGGCATGGAATGGCATGGAATGGCATGGAATGGCATGGAATGGCATGGAATGGCATGGAATGACATGGAATGGCATGGCACCGGCATGGCACCGGCATGGCACGGCATGGCACGGCATGGCACCGGCATGGCACCGGCATGGCACGGCATGGCACCGGCATGGTACGGCATGGCACGGCATGGCACGGCATGGCACCGGCATGGCACGGCATGGCACCGGCATGGCACCGGCATGGCACCGGCATGGCACGGCATGGCACCGGCATGGCACGGCATGGCACCGGCATGGCACGGCATGGCACCGGCATGGCACCGGCATGGCACGGCATGGCACCGGCATGGCACGGCATGGCACCGGCATGGCACCGCATTGAGTGGCATGGAATGGCATGGAATGGCATGGAATGGCATGGAATGGCATGGAATGGCATGGCACGGCATGGCACCGGCATGGCACGGCATGGCACCGGCATGGCACGGCATGGCACGGCATGGCACCGGCATGGCACGGCATGGCACCGGCATGGCACGGCATGGCACCGGCATGGCACGGCATGGCACCGGCATGGCACGGCATGGCACCGGCATGGCACCGGCATGGCACGGCATGGCACCGGCATGGCACGGCATGGCACCGGCATGGCACGGCATGGCACCGGCATGGCACCGGCATGGCACCGGCATGGCACGGCATGGCACCGGCATGGCACGGCATGGCACCGGCATGGCACGGCATGGCACCGGCATGGCACCGGCATTGCACGGCATGGCACCGGCATGGCACGGCATGGCACCGGCATGGCACGGCATGGCACCGGCATGGCACGGCATGGCACCGGCATGGCACGGCATGGCACCGGCATGGCACGGCATGGCACGGCATGGCACGGCATGGCACCGGCATGGCACGGCATGGCACGGCATTGCACGGCATGGCACGGCATGGCACGGCATTGAATGGCATGGAATGGCATGGAATGGCATGGAATGGCATGGAATGGCATGGAATGGCATGGAATGGCATGGAATGGCATGGAATGGCATGGAATGGCATGGAATGGCATGGAATGGCATGGAATGGCATGGAATGGCATGGAATGGCATGGAATGGCATGGAATGGCATGGAATGGCATGGAATGGCATGGAATGGCATGGAATGGCATGGAATGGCATGGAATGGCATGGAATGGCATGGAATGGCATGGAATGGCATGGAATGGCATGGAATGGCATGGAATGGCATGGAATGGCATGGAATGGCATGGAATGGCATGGAATGGCATGGAATGGCATGGAATGGCATGGAATGGCATGGAACGGCATGGAACGGCATGGAATGGCATGGAACGGCATGGAATGGCATGGAATGGCATGGAATGGCATGGAATGGCATGGAATGGCATGGAATGGCATGGAATGGCATGGAATGGCATGGAATGGCATGGAATGGCATGGAATGGCATGGAATGGCATGGAATGGCATGGAATGGCATGGAATGGCATGGAATGGCATGGAATGGCATGGAATGGCATGGAATGGCATGGAATGGCATGGAATGGCATGGAATGGCATGGAATGGCATGGAATGGCATGGAATGGCATGGAATGGCATGGAATGGCATGGAATGGCATGGAATGGCATGGAATGGCATGGCACCGCATGGCACGGCATGGAATGGCATGGAATGGCATGGCACCGCATGGCACGGCATGGCACGGCATTGAATGGCATGGAATGGCATTGAATGGCATGGAATGGCATGGAATGGCATGGAATGGCATGGAATGGCATGGAATGGCATGGAATGGCATGGAATGGCATGGAATGGCATGGAATGGCATGGAATGGCATGGAATGGCATGGAATGGCATGGAATGACATGGAATGGCATGGAATGACATGGAATGGCATGGCACCGGCATGGCACGGCATGGCACGGCATGGCACCGGCATGGCACGGCATGGCACCGGCGTGGCACGGCATGGCACCGGCATGGTACGGCATGGCACGGCATGGCACGGCATGGCACCGGCATGGCACGGCATGGCACCGGCATGGCACCGGCATGGCACCGGCATGGCACGGCATGGCACCGGCATGGCACGGCATGGCACCGGCATGGCACGGCATGGCACCGGCATGGCACGGCATGGCACCGGCATGGCACGGCATGGCACCGGCATGGCACCGGCATGGCACGGCATGGCACCGGCATGGCACGGCATGGCACGGCATGGCACCGGCATGGCACGGCATGGCACCGGCATGGCACGGCATGGCACCGGCATGGCACGGCATGGCACCGGCATGGCACGGCATGGCACCGGCATGGCACGGCATGGCACGGCATGGAATGGCATGGCACGGCATGGAATGGCATGGAATGGCATGGAATGGCATGGAATGGCATGGAATGGCATGGAATGGCATGGAATGGCATGGAATGGCATGGAATGGCATGGAATGGCATGGAATGGCATGGAATGGCATGGAATGGCATGGAATGGCATGGAATGGCATGGAATGGCATGGAATGGCATGGAATGGCATGGAATGGCATGGAATGGCATGGAATGGCATGGAATGGCATGGAATGGCATGGAATGGCATGGAATGGCATGGAATGGCATGGAATGGCATGGAATGGCATGGAATGGCATGGAATGGCATGGAATGGCATGGAATGGCATGGAATGGCATGGAATGGCATGGAATGGCATGGAATGGCATGGAATGGCATGGAATGGCATGGAATGGCATGGAATGGCATGGAATGGCATGGAATGGCATGGAATGGCATGGAATGGCATGGAATGGCATGGAATGGCATGGAATGGCATGGAATGGCATGGAATGGCATGGAATGGCATGGAATGGCATGGAATGGCATGGAATGGCATGGAATGGCATGCAATGGCATGGAATGGCATGGAATGGCATGGAATGACATGGAATGGCATGGCACCGGCATGGCACGGCATGGCACCGGCATGGCACGGCATGGCACCGGCAAGGCACGGCATGGCACCGGCATGGTACGGCATGGCACGGCATGGCACGGCATGGCACCGGCATGGCACGGCATGGCACCGGCATGGCACCGGCATGGCACCGGCATGGCACGGCATGGCACCGGCATGGCACGGCATGGCACCGGCATGGCACGGCATGGCACCGGCATGGCACCGGCATGGCACGGCATGGCACCGGCATGGCACGGCATGGCACGGCATGGCACGGCATGGCACGGCATGGCACCGGCATGGCACGGCATGGCACCGGCATGGCACGGCATGGCACGGCATGGAATGGCATGGAATGGCATGGAATGGCATGGAATGGCATGGAATGGCATGGAATGGCATGGAATGGCATGGAATGGCATGGAATGGCATGGAATGGCATGGAATGGCATGGAATGGCATGGAATGGCATGGAATGGCATGGAATGGCATGGAATGGCATGGAATGGCATGGAATGGCATGGAATGGCATGGAATGGCATGGAATGGCATGGAATGGCATGGAATGGCATGGAATGGCATGGAATGGCATGGAATGGCATGGAATGGCATGGAATGGCATGGAACGGCATGGAACGGCATGGAACGGCATGGAACGGCATGGAACGGCATGGAACGGCATGGAACGGCATGGAACGGCATGGAATGGCATGGAATGGCATGGAATGGCATGGAATGGCATGGAATGGCATGGAATGGCATGGAATGGCATGGAATGGCATGGAATGGCATGGAATGGCATGGAATGGCATGGAATGGCATGGAATGGCATGGAATGGCATGGAATGGCATGGAATGGCATGGAATGGCATGGAATGGCATGGAATGGCATGGAATGGCATGGAATGGCATGGAATGGCATGGAATGGCATGGAATGGCATGGAATGGCATGGAATGGCATGGAATGGCATGGAATGGCATGGAATGGCATGGAATGGCATGGAATGGCATGGAATGGCATGGAATGGCATGGAATGGCATGGAATGGCATGGAATGGCATGGAATGGCATGGAATGGCATGGAATGGCATGGAATGGCATGGAATGGCATGGAATGGCATGGAATGGCATGGAATGGCATGGAATGGCATGGAATGGCATGGAATGGCATGGAATGGCATGGAATGGCATGGAATGGCATGGAATGGCATGGAATGGCATGGAATGGCATGGAATGGCATGGAATGGCATGGAATGGCATGGAATGGCATGGAATGGCATGGAATGGCATGGAATGGCATGGAATGGCATGGAATGGCATGGAATGGCATGGAATGGCATGGAATGGCATGGAATGGCATGGAATGGCATGGAATGGCATGGAATGGCATGGAATGGCATGGAATGGCATGGAATGGCATGGAATGGCATGGAATGGCATGGAATGGCATGGAATGGCATGGAATGGCATGGAATGGCATGGAATGGCATGGAATGGCATGGAATGGCATGGAATGGCATGGAATGGCATGGAATGGCATGGAATGGCATGGAATGGCATGGCACGGCATGGCACGGCATGGCACCGGCATGGCACGGCATGGAATGGCATGGAATGGCATGGAATGACATGGAATGGCATGGCACCGGCATGGCACCGGCATGGCACGGCATGGCACGGCATGGCACGGCATGGCACGGCATGGCACGGCATGGCACGGCATGGCACCGGCATGGCACGGCATGGCACGGCATGGCACGGCATGGCACGGCATGGCACGGCATTGAATGGCATGGAATGGCATGGAATGGCATGGAATGGCATGGAATGGCATGGAATGGCATGGAATGGCATGGAATGGCATGGAATGGCATGGAATGGCATGGAATGGCATGGAATGTCATGGAATGGCATGGAATGGCATGGAATACCATGGAATGGCATGGAATGGCATGGAATGGCATGGAATGGCATGGAATGGCATGGAATGGCATGGAATGGCATGGAATGGCATGGAATGGCATGGAATGGCATGGAATGGCATGGAATGGCATGGAATGGCATGGAATGGCATGGAATGGCATGGAATGGCATGGAATGGCATGGAATGGCATGGAATGGCATGGAATGGCATGGAATGGCATGGAATGGCATGGAATGGCATGGAATGGCATGGAATGGCATGGAATGGCATGGAATGGCATGGAATGGCATGGAATGGCATGGCACCGCATGGCACGGCATGGAATGGCATGGAATGGCATGGCACCGCATGGCACGGCATGGCACGGCATTGAATGGCATGGAATGGCATTGAATGGCATGGAATGGCATGGAATGGCATGGAATGGCATGGAATGGCATGGAATGGCATGGAATGGCATGGAATGGCATGGAATGGCATGGAATGGCATGGAATGGCATGGAATGGCATGGAATGACATGGAATGGCATGGAATGACATGGAATGGCATGGCACCGGCATGGCACGGCATGGCACGGCATGGCACCGGCATGGCACGGCATGGCACCGGCATGGCACGGCATGGCACCGGCATGGTACGGCATGGCACGGCATGGCACGGCATGGCACCGGCATGGCACGGCATGGTACGGCATGGAATGGCATGGAATGGCATGGAATGGCATGGAATGGCATGGAATGGCATGGAATGGCATGGAATGGCATGGAATGGCATGGAATGGCATGGAATGGCATGGAATGGCATGGAATGGCATGGAATGGCATGGAATGGCATGGAATGGCATGGAATGGCATGGAATGGCATGGAATGGCATGGAATGGCATGGCACCGCATGGCACGGCATGGAATGGCATGGAATGGCATGGAATGGCATGGAATGGCATGGAATGGCATGGAATGGCATGGAATGGCATGGAATGGCATGGAATGGCATGGAATGGCATGGAATGGCATGGAATGGCATGGAATGGCATGGAATGGCATGGAATGGCATGGAATGGCATGGAATGGCATGGAATGGCATGGAATGGCATGGAATGGCATGGAATGGCATGGAATGGCATGGAATGGCATGGAATGGCATGGAATGGCATGGAATGGCATGGAATGGCATGGAATGGCATGGAATGGCATGGAATGGCATGGAATGGCATGGAATGGCATGGAATGGCATGGAATGGCATGGAATGGCATGGAATGGCATGGAATGGCATGGAATGGCATGGAATGGCATGGAATGGCATGGAATGGCATGGAATGGCATGGAATGGCATGGAATGGCATGGAATGGCATGGAATGGCATGGAATGGCATGGAATGGCATGGAATGGCATGGAATGGCATGGAATGGCATGGAATGGCATGGAATGGCATGGAATGGCATGGAATGGCATGGAATGGCATGGAATGGCATGGAATGGCATGGAATGGCATGGAATGGCATGGAATGGCATGGAATGGCATGGAATGGCATGGAATGGCATGGAATGGCATGGAATGGCATGGAATGGCATGGAATGGCATGGAATGGCATGGAATGGCATGGAATGGCATGGAATGGCATGGAATGGCATGGAATGGCATGGAATGGCATGGAATGGCATGGAATGGCATGGAATGGCATGGAATGGCATGGAATGGCATGGAATGGCATGGAATGGCATGGAATGGCATGGAATGGCATGGAATGGCATGGAATGGCATGGAATGGCATGGAATGGCATGGAATGGCATGGAATGGCATGGAATGGCATGGAATGGCATGGAATGGCATGGAATGGCATGGAATGGCATGGAATGGCATGGAATGGCATGGAATGGCATGGAATGGCATGGAATGGCATGGAATGGCATGGAATGGCATGGAATGGCATGGAATGGCATGGAATGGCATGGAATGGCATGGAATGGCATGGAATGGCATGGAATGGCATGGAATGGCATGCAATGGCATGGAATGGCATGGAATGGCATGGAATGACATGGAATGGCATGGCACCGGCATGGCACGGCATGGCACCGGCATGGCACGGCATGGCACCGGCAAGGCACGGCATGGCACCGGCATGGTACGGCATGGCACGGCATGGCACGGCATGGCACCGGCATGGCACGGCATGGCACCGGCATGGCACCGGCATGGCACCGGCATGGCACGGCATGGCACCGGCATGGCACGGCATGGCACCGGCATGGCACGGCATGGCACCGGCATGGCACCGGCATGGCACGGCATGGCACCGGCATGGCACGGCATGGCACGGCATGGCACGGCATGGCACGGCATGGCACCGGCATGGCACGGCATGGCACCGGCATGGCACGGCATGGCACGGCATGGCACGGCATGGCACGGCATGGAATGGCATGGAATGGCATGGAATGGCATGGAATGGCATGGAATGGCATGGAATGGCATGGAATGGCATGGAATGGCATGGAATGGCATGGAATGGCATGGAATGGCATGGAATGGCATGGAATGGCATGGAATGGCATGGAATGGCATGGAATGGCATGGAATGGCATGGAATGGCATGGAATGGCATGGAATGGCATGGAATGGCATGGAATGGCATGGAATGGCATGGAATGGCATGGAATGGCATGGAATGGCATGGAATGGCATGGAATGGCATGGAATGGCATGGAATGGCATGGAATGGCATGGAATGGCATGGAATGGCATGGAATGGCATGGAATGGCATGGAATGGCATGGAATGGCATGGAATGGCATGGAATGGCATGGAATGGCATGGAATGGCATGGAATGGCATGGAATGGCATGGAATGGCATGGAATGGCATGGAATGGCATGGAATGGCATGGAACGGCATGGAACGGCATGGAACGGCATGGAACGGCATGGAACGGCATGGAATGGCATGGAATGGCATGGAATGGCATGGAATGGCATGGAATGGCATGGAATGGCATGGAATGGCATGGAATGGCATGGAATGGCATGGAATGGCATGGAATGGCATGGAATGGCATGGAATGGCATGGAATGGCATGGAATGGCATGGAATGGCATGGAATGGCATGGAATGGCATGGAATGGCATGGAATGGCATGGAATGGCATGGAATGGCATGGAATGGCATGGAATGGCATGGAATGGCATGGAATGGCATGGAATGGCATGGAATGGCATGGAATGGCATGGAATGGCATGGAATGGCATGGAATGGCATGGAATGGCATGGAATGGCATGGAATGGCATGGCACCGCATGGCACGGCATGGAATGGCATGGAATGGCATGGCACCGCATGGCACGGCATTGAATGGCATGGAATGGCATTGAATGGCATGGAATGGCATGGAATGGCATGGAATGGCATGGAATGGCATGGAATGGCATGGAATGGCATGGAATGGCATGGAATGACATGGAATGGCATGGCACCGGCATGGCACCGGCATGGCACGGCATGGCACGGCATGGCACCGGCATGGCACGGCATGGCACCGGCATGGCACGGCATGGCACCGGCATGGTACGGCATGGCACGGCATGGCACGGCATGGCACCGGCATGGCACGGCATGGCACCGGCATGTCACCGGCATGGCACCGGCATGGCACGGCATGGCACCGGCATGGCACGGCATGGCACCGGCATGGCACCGGCATGGCACCGGCATGGCACCGGCATGGCACGGCATGGCACCGGCATGGCACGGCATGGCACGGCATGGCACCGGCATGGCACGGCATGGCACCGGCATGGCACGGCATGGCACCGGCATGGCACGGCATGGCACGGCATGGCACGGCATGGCACGGCATGGAATGGCATGGAATGGCATGGAATGGCATGGAATAGCATGGAATGGCATGGAATGGCATGGAATGGCATGGAATGGCATGGAATGGCATGGAATGGCATGGAATGGCATGGAATGGCATGGAATGGCATGGAATGGCATGGAATGGCATGGAATGGCATGGAATGGCATGGAATGGCATGGAATGGCATGGAATGGCATGGAATGGCATGGAATGGCATGGAATGGCATGGAATGGCATGGAATGGCATGGAATGGCATGGAATGGCATGGAATGGCATGGAATGGCATGGAATGGCATGCAATGGCATGCAATGGCATGGAATGGCATGGAATGGCATGGAATGGCATGGAATGGCATGGAATGGCATGGAATGGCATGGAATGGCATGGAATGGCATGGAATGGCATGGAATGGCATGGAATGGCATGGAATGGCATGGAATGGCATGGAATGGCATGGAATGGCATGGAATGGCATGGAATGGCATGGAATGGCATGGAATGGCATGGAATGGCATGGCACCGCATGGCACGGCATGGAATGGCATGGAATGGCATGGCACCGCATGGCACGGCATGGCACGGCATTGAATGGCATGGAATGGCATGGAATGGCATGGAATGGCATGGAATGGCATGGAATGGCATGGAATGGCATGGAATGGCATGGAATGGCATGGAATGGCATGGAATGGCATGGAATGGCATGGAATGGCATGGAATGGCATGGAATGGCATGGAATGGCATGGAATGGCATGGAATGGCATGGAATGGCATGGAATGGCATGGAATGGCATGGAATGGCATGGAATGGCATGGAATGGCATGGAATGGCATGGAATGGCATGGAATGGCATGGAATGGCATGGAATGGCATGGAATGGCATGGAATGGCATGGAATGGCATGGAATGGCATGGAATGGCATGGAATGGCATGGAATGGCATGGAATGGCATGGAATGGCATGGAATGGCATGGAATGGCATGGAATGGCATGGAATGGCATGGAATGGCATGGAATGGCATGGAATGGCATGGAATGGCATGGAATGGCATGGAATGGCATGGAATGGCATGGAATGGCATGGAATGGCATGGAATGGCATGGAATGGCATGGAATGGCATGGAATGGCATGGAATGGCATGGAATGGCATGGAATGGCATGGAATGGCATGGCACGGCATGGCACGGCATGGCACCGGCATGGCACGGCATGGAATGGCATGGAATGGCATGGAATGACATGGAATGGCATGGCACCGGCATGGCACCGGCATGGCACGGCATGGCACGGCATGGCACGGCATGGCACGGCATGGCACCGGCATGGCACGGCATGGCACCGGCATGGCACGGCATGGCACCGGCATGGCACGGCATGGCACCGGCATGGCACGGCATGGCACCGCATTGAGTGGCATGGAATGGCATGGAATGGCATGGAATGGCATGGAATGGCATGGAATGGCATGGAATGGCATGGAATGGCATGGCACGGCATGGCACCGGCATGGCACGGCATGGCACGGCATGGCACCGGCATGGCACGGCATGGCACCGGCATGGCACGGCATGGCACCGGCATGGCACGGCATGGCACCGGCATGGCACCGGCATGGCACGGCATGGCACCGGCATGGCACGGCATGGCACCGGCATGGCACGGCATGGCACCGGCATGGCACCGGCATGGCACCGGCATGGCACGGCATGGCACCGGCATGGCACGGCATGGCACCGGCATGGCACGGCATGGCACCGGCATGGCACGGCATGGCACCGGCATGGCACCGGCATTGCACGGCATGGCACCGGCATGGCACGGCATGGCACCGGCATGGCACGGCATGGCACCGGCATGGCACGGCATGGCACCGGCATGGCACGGCATGGCACCGGCATGGCACGGCATGGCACGGCATGGCACGGCATGGCACCGGCATGGCACGGCATGGCACGGCATGGCACGGCATGGCACGGCATGGCACGGCATTGAATGGCATGGAATGGCATGGAATGGCATGGAATGGCATGGAATGGCATGGAATGGCATGGAATGGCATGGAATGGCATGGAATGGCATGGAATGGCATGGAATGGCATGGAATGGCATGGAATGGCATGGAATGGCATGGAATGGCATGGAATGGCATGGAATGGCATGGAATACCATGGAATGGCATGGAATGGCATGGAATGGCATGGAATGGCATGGAATGGCATGGAATGGCATGGAATGGCATGGAATGGCATGGAATGGCATGGAATGGCATGGAATGGCATGGAATGGCATGGAATGGCATGGAATGGCATGGAATGGCATGGAATGGCATGGAATGGCATGGAATGGCATGGAATGGCATGGAATGGCATGGAATGGCATGGAATGGCATGGAATGGCATGGAATGGCATGGAATGGCATGGAATGGCATGGAATGGCATGGAATGGCATGGAATGGCATGGAATGGCATGGAATGGCATGGAATGGCATGGAATGGCATGGAACGGCATGGAACGGCATGGAATGGCATGGAACGGCATGGAACGGCATGGAATGGCATGGAACGGCATGGAATGGCATGGAATGGCATGGAATGGCATGGAATGGCATGGAATGGCATGGAATGGCATGGAATGGCATGGAATGGCATGGAATGGCATGGAATGGCATGGAATGGCATGGAATGGCATGGAATGGCATGGAATGGCATGGAATGGCATGGAATGGCATGGAATGGCATGGAATGGCATGGAATGGCATGGAATGGCATGGAATGGCATGGAATGGCATGGAATGGCATGGAATGGCATGGAATGGCATGGAATGGCATGGAATGGCATGGAATGGCATGGAATGGCATGGAATGGCATGGAATGGCATGGAATGGCATGGAATGGCATGGAATGGCATGGAATGGCATGGCACCGCATGGCACGGCATGGAATGGCATGGAATGGCATGGCACCGCATGGCACGGCATGGCACGGCATTGAATGGCATGGAATGGCATTGAATGGCATGGAATGGCATGGAATGGCATGGAATGGCATGGAATGGCATGGAATGGCATGGAATGGCATGGAATGGCATGGAATGGCATGGAATGGCATGGAATGACATGGAATGGCATGGAATGACATGGAATGGCATGGCACCGGCATGGCACGGCATGGCACGGCATGGCACCGGCATGGCACGGCATGGCACCGGCATGGCACGGCATGGCACCGGCATGGTACGGCATGGCACGGCATGGCACGGCATGGCACCGGCATGGCACGGCATGGCACCGGCATGGCACCGGCATGGCACCGGCATGGCACGGCATGGCACCGGCATGGCACGGCATGGCACCGGCATGGCACGGCATGGCACCGGCATGGCACGGCATGGCACCGGCATGGCACGGCATGGCACCGGCATGGCACCGGCATGGCACGGCATGGCACCGGCATGGCACGGCATGGCACGGCATGGCACCGGCATGGCACGGCATGGCACCGGCATGGCACGGCATGGCACCGGCATGGCACGGCATGGCACCGGCATGGCACGGCATGGCACGGCATGGAATGGCATGGAATGGCATGGAATGGCATGGAATGGCATGGAATGGCATGGAATGGCATGGAATGGCATGGAATGGCATGGAATGGCATGGAATGGCATGGAATGGCATGGAATGGCATGGAATGGCATGGAATGGCATGGAATGGCATGGAATGGCATGGAATGGCATGGAATGGCATGGAATGGCATGGAACGGCATGGAACGGCATGGAACGGCATGGAACGGCATGGAATGGCATGGAATGGCATGGAATGGCATGGAATGGCATGGAATGGCATGGAATGGCATGGAATGGCATGGAATGGCATGGAATGGCATGGAATGGCATGGAATGGCATGGA
>CAXARG010000290.1:0-87000 GCA_963971235.1 Cryptus armator | reverse complement strand
GAAGAAGAGACAAATAAATTCTCAAAATACACAAAATATTGTTTAAAAATTGGTGTGCAAAACAAATAAACAAAGAAATGAGAATGTTGTTGCTTTTGAACGGAAACGAATTCCGACAAAAACGTTACAGAAATTTACGATGAATTGGAAATCGATGAATGTTAAACGTACAAGGAGTCAGGCAGTCAGCGAGATAGGGAACTGAGGGTGCAGGGAGGCAGGGATATAGGGAGCCAGGGAGCCAGGGCGCCAGTAAACCAGAGAGCCAAGGAGCCAGGAAGCTTCTCAGCTCCCACGAAAATTCGGCCGGGGAGTCAGAGAACTAGAGAGCAAACGTTTGTTATAATTTACACTACTTCTTCAATAATTGAAGAATAGACAATTACATTCTCAAAATACACAAAATATTGCTTAAAAATTGGTGTGCAAAACAAATAAACAAAGAAATGAGAATGTTGTTGCTTTTGAACGGAAACGAATTCCGACAAAAACGTTACAGAAATTTACGATGGAATGGAAATCGATGAATCTTAAAAGTATAAGGAGTCAGGTTGCCAGCGAGGTAGGGAACTGAGGGTGCAGGGAGGCAGGGATGTAGGGAGCCAGGGAGCCAGGGAGCCAGTAAACCAGGGAGCCAAGGAGCCAGGAAGCTTCTCAGCTCCCACGACAAGTCGGCCGGGGAGGCATGGAGCTAGAGAGCAAACGATTCTTATAATGTTCACCACTTCTTTAATAATTGAAGAATAGACAAATAAATTCTAAAAATTCACAAAATATTGCTTAAAAATTGGTGTGCAAAACAAATAAACAAAGAAATGAGAATGTTATTGCTTTTGAACGTAAACGAATTCCGACAACATCGTTACAGAAATTTACGATGGATTGGAAATCGATGAATCTTAAAATTATAAGGCGTCAGGGAGCCAGCGAGGCTGGGAGCTGAGGGACCAGGGACACAGGGAAGTCGGGAGCCAGGGAGCCAGGGAGCCAGTAAACCAGGGAGCCAAGGAGCCAGGGAGCTCCTCAGCTCCCACGACAAGTCGGCGGGAGAGTCAGAGAACTAGAGAGCAAACGTTTGTTATAATTTACACTAATTCTTTAGTAATTGAAGAAGAGACAAATAAATTCTCAAAATACACAAAATATTGTTTAAAAATTGGTGTGCAAAACAAATAAACAAAGAAATGAGAATGTTGTTGCTTTTTAACGGAAACGAATTCCGACAAAATCGTTACAGAAATTTACGTTGGAATGGAAATCGATGAATCTTAAAAGTGTAAGGAGTCAGGGTGCCAGCGAGGTAGGGAGCTAAGGTTCCAGGGACACAGGGATGGAGGGAGCCACGGAGGCAGGGAGCCATGGAGCCAAGGAGCCAGGGAGCCAGGGAGCCAAGGAGCCAGGGAGCCAGGGAGCCAGGGAGCCCGGGAGCCAGGGAGGCAGGGAGCCAGGGAGTAACGGAGCCCGGGAGCCCGGGAGCCAGGGAGTAACGGAGCCAGGGAGCTAGTAAACCAGAGAGCCACGGAGGCAGGGAGCCAGGAAGCCAGGGAGCCAGGGAGCCAGGGAGCCATGGAGCCAGGGAGTTTCTCAGCTCCCACGAAAATTCGGCCGGGGAGTCAGAGAACTAGAGAGCAAACGTTAGTTATAATTTTCACTACTTCTTTTATAATTGAAGAATAGACAAATAAATTCTCAAAATACACAAAATATTGCTTAAAAATTGGTCTGCAAAACAAATAAACAAAGAAATGAGAATATTGTTGCTTTTGAACGGAAACGAATTCCGACAAAAACGTTACAGAAATTTACGATGAATTGGAAATCGATGAATCTTAAAAGTATAAGGAGTCAGGGAGCCAGCGAGGTAGGGAGCTGAGGGTCCAGGGACACAGGGATGTCGGGAGCCAGGGAGCCAGTAAACCAGGGAGCTAAGGAGCCAGGGAGCTCCTCAGCTCCCACGACAAGTCGGCCGGGGAGGCATGGAGCTAGAGAGCAAACGATTCTTATAATGTTCACCACTTCTTTAATAATTGAAGAATAGACAATTAAATTCTAAAAATTCACAAAATATTGCTTAAAAATTGGTGTGCAAAACAAATAAACAAAGAAATGAGAATGTTGTTGCTTTTGAACGGAAACGAATTCCGACAAAAACGTTACAGAAATTTATGATGGAATGGAAATCGATGAATCTTAAAAGTATAAGGAGTCAGGTTGCCAGCGAGGTAGGGAGCTGAGGTTCCAGCGAGACAGGGATGGAGGGAACCACGGAGGCAGGGAGCCAGGGTTGGAGGGAGCCAGGGAGACAAGGAGCCATTGAGCCAAGGAGCCAGGGAGCCAGGGAGCCAGGGAGCCCGGGAGCCAGGGAGCCAGTAAACCAGAGAGCCAGGGAGCCAGGGAGCCAGGGAGCCAGGGAGCCATGGAGCCATGGAGCCAGGGAGCTTCTCAGCTCCCACGAAAATTCGGCCGGGGAGTCAGAGAACTAGAGAGCAAACGTTAGTTATAATTTTCACTACTTCTTTTATAATTGAAGAATAGACAAATAAATTCTCAATATACACAAAATATTGCTTAAAAATTGGTGTGCAAAACAAATAAACAAAGAAATGAGAATATTGTTGCTTTTGAACGGAAACGAATTCCGACAAAAACGTTACAGAAATTTACGATGAATTGGAAATCGATGAATGTTAAACGTACAAGGAGTCAGGTAGCCAGCGAGATAGGGAACTGAGGGTGCAGGGAGGCAGGGATGTAGGGAGCCAGGTAGCCAGGGAGCCAGTAAACCAGAGAGCCAAGGAGCCAGGAAGCTTATCAGCTCCCACGACAAGTCGGCCGGGGAGTCAGAGAACTAGAGAGCGAACGGTAGTTATAATTTTCACTACTTCTTTTATAATTGAAGAATTGACAAATAAATTCTCAAAATACACAGAAATGTTGCTTAAAAATTGGTGTGCAAAACAAATAAACATAGAAATGAGAATGTTGTTGCTTTTGAACGGAAACGAATACCGACAAAATCGTTACAGAAATTTACGATGGATTGAAAATCGATGAATCTTAAAAGTATAAGGAGTCAGGGAGCCAGCGAGGTAGGGAGCTGAGGGTCCAGGGAGACAGGGATGCAGGGAGCCACGGGGGCAGTGTGCCATGGAGCCAAGGAGCCAGGGAGCCAGGGAGCCAGGGAGCCAGGAAGCCCGGGAGCCCGGGAGACAGGGAGCCAGGGAGCCAGGGAGCCAGTAAACCAGAGAGCCACGGAGGCAGGGAGCCAGGGAGCCAAGGAGCCAGGGAGCCAGGGAGCCAGGGAGCTAGGAAGCCAGGGAGCCAGTAATCCAGACAGCCAGCGAGCCAGGGAGCCAGGGAGCTTCTCAGCTCCCACGACAATTTGGCCGGGGAGTCAGAGAACTAGAGAGCAAACGATAGTTATAATTTTTACTACTTCTTTTATAATTGAAGAATAGACAAATAAATTCTCAAAATACACAGAAATATTGCTTAACAATTCGTGTGCAAAACAAATAAACATAGAAATGAGAATGTTGTTGCTTTTGAACGGAAACCAATTACGACAACATCATTACAGAATTTTACGATAGATTGGAAATCGATGAATCTTAAAAGTATAAGGAGTCAGGGAGCCAGCGAGGTAGGGAGCTGGGAGTCCAGGGAGACAGGGATGTCGGGAGCCACGGAGCCAAGGAGCCAGGGAGCTTCTCAGCTCCCACGACAAGTCGGCCGGGGAGGCAGGAAGCTAGAGAGCAAACGATTCTTATAATGTTCACCACTTCTTTAATAATTAAACAATAGACAAATAAATTCTCAAAATACACAAAATATTGCTTAAAAATTGGTGTGCAAAACAAATAAACAAAGAAATGAGAATGTTGTGGCTTTGAACCGAAACGAATTCCGACAAAAACGTTACAGAAATTTACGATGAATTGGAAATCGATGAATGTTGAAAGTACAAGGAGTCAGGCATCCAGCGAGATAGGGAACTTAGGGTGCAGGGAGGCAGGGATGCAGGGAGCCAGGGAGCCAGGGAGCCAGTAAACCAGAGAGCCAAGGAGCCAGGAAGCTTCTCAGCTCCCACGAAAAGTCGGCCGGGGAGTCAGAGAACTACAGAGCAAACGATTCTTATAATGTTCACCACTTCTTTTATAATTGAAGAATAGACAAATAAATTCTCAAAATACACCGAAATGTTGCTTAAAAATTGGTGTGCAAAACAAATAATCATACAAATGAGAATGTTGTTGCTTTTGAACGGAAACGAATTCCGACAAAAACGTTACAGAAATTTACGATGAATTGGAAATCGATAAATGTTAAACGTACAAGGAGTCAGGTAGCCAGCGAGATAGGGAACTGAGGGTGCAGGGAGGCAGGGATATAGGGAGCTAGGGAGCCAGGGAGCCAGTAAACCAGAGAGCCAAGGAGCCAGGAAGCTTCTCAGCTCCCACGACACGTCGGCCGGGGAGTCAGAGAACTAGAGAGCAAACGTTTGTTATAATTTACACTACTTCTTTAATAATTGAAGAAGAGACAAATAAATTCTCAAAATATACAAAATATTGTTTAAAAATTGGTGTGCAAAACAAATAAACAAAGAAATGAGAATGTTGTTGCTTTTTAACGGAAACGAATTCCGACAAAATCGTTACAGAAATTTACGTTGGAATGGAAATCGATGAATCTTAAAAGTATAAGGAGTCAGGATGCCAGCGAGGTAGGGAGCTGAGGTTCCAGCGAGACAGGGATGGAGGGAACCACGGAGGCGGGGAGCCAGGGAGACAAGGGGCCAAGGAGCCAAGGAGCCAAGGAGCCATGGAGCCAGCGAGCCAGGGAGCCAGTAAACCAGAGAGCCAGGGACCCAGGGAGCCAGGGACCCAGGGAGCCAGTAAACCAGGGAGCCAAGGAGCCAAGGAGCTTCTCAGCTCCTACGACAAGTAGGCCGGGGAGTCAGAGAACTAGAGAGCAAACGTTAGTTATAATTTTCACTACTTCTTTTATAATTGAAGAAGAGACAAATAAATTCTCACAATACACAAAATATTGTTTAAAAATTGGTGTGCAAAACAAATAAACAAAGAAATGAGAATGTTGTTGCTTTTGAACGGAAACGAATTCCGACAAAAACGTTACAGAAACTTACGATGAATTGGAAATCGATGAATGTTGAAAGTACAAGGAGTCAGGCATCCAGCGAGATAGGGAACTGAGGGTGCAGGGAGGCAGGGATGTAGGGAACCAGGGAGCCAGGGAGCCAGTAAACCATAGAGCCAAGGAGCCAGGAAGCTTCTCAGCTCCCACGACAAGTCGGCCGGGGAGTCAGAGAACTAGAGAGCGAACGTTAGTTATAATTTTCACTACTTCTTTTATAATTGAAGAATAGACAAATAAATACTCAAAATACACCGAAATGTTGCTTAAAAATTGGTGTGCAAAACAAATAATCATAGAAATGAGAATGTTGTTGCTTTTCAACGGAAATGAATTGCGACGAAATCGTTACAGAAATTTACGATGGATTGGAAATCGATGAATCTTAAAAGTATAAGGAGACAGGGAGCCAGCGAGATAGGGAACTGAGGGTGCAGGGAGGCAGGGATGTAGGGAGCCAGGGAGCCAGGGAGCCAGTAAACCAGGGAGCCAAGGAGCCAGGAAGCTTCTCAGCTCCCACGACAAGTCGGCCGGGGAGGCATGGAGCTAGAGAGCAAACGATTCTTATAATGTTCACCACTTCTTTAATAATTGAAGAATAGACAAATAATTTCTAAAAATTCACAAAATATTGCTTAAAAATTGGTGTGCAAAACAAATAAACAAAGAAATGAGAATGTTATTGCTTTTGAACGTAAACGAATTCCGACAACATCGTTACAGAAATTTACGATGGATTGGAAATCGATGAATCTTAAAATTATAAGGCGTCAGGGAGCCAGCGAGGCTGGGAGCTGAGGGTCCAGGGACACAGGGAAGTCGGGAGCCAGGGAGCCAGGGAGCCAGTAAACCAGGGAGCCAAGGAGCCAGGGAGCTTCTCAGCTCCCACGACAAGTCGGCGGGAGAGTCAGAGAACTAGAGAGCAAACGTTTGTTATAATTTACACTACTTCTTTAGTAATTGAAGAAGAGACAAATAAATTCTCAAAATACACAAAATATTGTTTAAAAATTGGTGTGCAAAACAAATAAACAAAGAAATGAGAATGTTGTTGCTTTTTAACGGAAACGAATTCCGACAAAATCGTTACAGAAATTTACGTTGGAATGGAAATCGATGAATCTTAAAAGTGTAAGGAGTCAGGGTGCCAGCGAGGTAGGGAGCTAAGGTTCCAGGGACACAGGGATGGAGGGAGCCACGGAGGCAGGGAGCCATGGAGCCAAGGAGCCAGGGAGCCAGGGAGCCAAGGAGCCAGGGAGCCAGGGAGCCAGGGAGCCCGGGAGCCACGGAGGCAGGGAGCCATGGAGCCAAGGAGCCAGGGAGCCAGGGAGCCAAGGAGCCAGGGAGCCAGGGAGCCAGGGAGCCCGGGAGCCAGGGAGGCAGGGAGCCAGGGAATAACGGAGCCCGGGAGCCCGGGAGCCAGGGAGTAACGGAGCCAGGGAGCTAGTAAACCAGAGAGCCACGGAGGCAGGGAGCCAGGAAGCCAGGGAGCCAGGGAGCCAGGGAGCCATGGAGCCAGGGAGTTTCTCAGCTCCCACGAAAATTCGGCCGGGGAGTCAGAGAACTAGAGAGCAAACGTTAGTTATAATTTTCACTACTTCTTTTATAATTGAAGAATAGACAAATAAATTCTCAAAATACACAAAATATTGCTTAAAAATTGGTCTGCAAAACAAATAAACAAAGAAATGAGAATATTGTTGCTTTTGAACGGAAACGAATTCCGACAAAAACGTTACAGAAATTTACGATGAATTGGAAATCGATGAATCTTAAAAGTATAAGGAGTCAGGGAGCCAGCGAGGTAGGGAGCTGAGGGTCCAGGGACACAGGGATGTCGGGAGCCAGGGAGCCAGGGAGCCAGTAAACGAGGGAGCTAAGGAGCCAGGGAGCTCCTCAGCTCCCACGACAAGTCGGCCGGGGAGGCATGGAGCTAGAGAGCAAACGATTCTTATAATGTTCACCACTTCTTTAATAATTGAAGAATAGACAATTAAATTCTAAAAATTCACAAAATATTGCTTAAAAATTGGTGTGCAAAACAAATAAACAAAGAAATGAGAATGTTGTTGCTTTTGAACGGAAACGAATTCCGACAAAAACGTTACAGAAATTTACGATGGAATGGAAATCGATGAATCTTAAACGTATAAGGAGTCAGGTTGCCAGCGAGGTAGGGAGCTGAGGTTCCAGCGAGACAGGGATGGAGGGAACCACGGAGGCAGGGAGCCAGGGTTGGAGGGAGCCAGGGAGACAAGGAGCCATGGAGCCAAGGAGCCAGGGAGCCAGGGAGCCAGGGAGCCAGGGAGCCCGGGAGCCAGGGAGCCAGTAAACCAGAGAGCCAGGGAGCCAGGGAGCCAGGGAGCCAGGGAGCCATGGAGCCAGGGAGCTTCTCAGCTCCCACGAAAATTCGGCCGGGGAGTCAGAGAACTAGAGAGCAAACGTTAGTTATAATTTTCACTACTTCTTTTATAATTGAAGAATAGACAAATAAATTCTCAATATACACAAAATATTGCTTAAAAATTGGTGTGCAAAACAAATAAACAAAGAAATGAGAATATTGTTGCTTTTGAACGGAAACGAATTCCGACAAAAACGTTACAGAAATTTACGATGAATTGGAAATCGATGAATGTTAAACGTACAAGGAGTCAGGTAGCCAGCGAGATAGGGAACTGAGGGTGCAGGGAGGCAGGGATGTAGGGAGCCAGGTAGCCAGGGAGCCAGTAAACCAGAGAGCCAAGGAGCCAGGAAGCTTATCAGCTCCCACGACAAGTCGGCCGGGGAGTCAGAGAACTAGAGAGCGAACGGTAGTTATAATTTTCACTACTTCTTTTATAATTGAAGAATTGACAAATAAATTCTCAAAATACACAGAAATGTTGCTTAAAAATTGGTGTGCAAAACAAATAAACATAGAAATGAGAATGTTGTTGCTTTTGAACGGAAACGAATACCGACAAAATCGTTACAGAAATTTACGATGGATTGAAAATCGATGAATCTTAAAAGTATAAGGAGTCAGGGAGCCAGCGAGGTAGGGAGCTGAGGGTCCAGGGAGACAGGGATGCAGGGAGCCACGGGGGCAGTGTGCCATGGAGCCAAGGAGCCAGGGAGCCAGGGAGCCAGGGAGCCAGTAAACCAGAGAGCCACGGAGGCAGGGAGCCAGGGAGCCAAGGAGCCAGGGAGCCAGGGAGCCAGGGAGCTAGGAAGCCAGGGAGCCAGTAATCCAGACAGCCAGCGAGCCAGGGAGCCAGGGAGCTTCTCAGCTCCCACGACAATTTGGCCGGGGAGTCAGAGAACTAGAGAGCAAACGATAGTTATAATTTTTACTACTTCTTTTATAATTGAAGAATAGACAAATAAATTCTCAAAATACACAGAAATATTGCTTAACAATTCGTGTGCAAAACAAATAAACATAGAAATGAGAATGTTGTTGCTTTTGAACGGAAACCAATTACGACAACATCATTACAGAATTTTACGATAGATTGGAAATCGATGAATCTTAAAAGTATAAGGAGTCAGGGAGCCAGCGAGGTAGGGAGCTGGGAGTCCAGGGAGACAGGGATGTCGGGAGCCACGGAGCCAAGGAGCCAGGGAGCTTCTCAGCTCCCACGACAAGTCGGCCGGGGAGGCAGGAAGCTAGAGAGCAAACGATTCTTATAATGTTCACCACTTCTTTAATAATTAAACAATAGACAAATAAATTCTCAAAATACACAAAATATTGCTTAAAAATTGGTGTGCAAAACAAATAAACAAAGAAATGAGAATGTTGTGGCTTTGAACCGAAACGAATTCCGACAAAAACGTTACAGAAATTTACGATGAATTGGAAATCGATGAATGTTGAAAGTACAAGGAGTCAGGCATCCAGCGAGATAGGGAACTTAGGGTGCAGGGAGGCAGGGATGCAGGGAGCCAGGGAGCCAGGGAGCCAGTAAACCAGAGAGCCAAGGAGCCAGGAAGCTTCTCAGCTCCCACGAAAAGTCGGCCGGGGAGTCAGAGAACTACAGAGCAAACGTTAGTTATAATTTTCAATACTTCTTTAATAATTGAAGAAGAGACAAATAAATTCTCAAAATACACAAAATATTGTTTAAAAATTGGTGTGCAAAACAAATAAACAAAGAAATGAGAATATTGTTGCTTTTGAACAGAAACGAATTCCGACAAAAACGTTACAGAAATTTACGATGAATTGGAAATCGATGAATGTTAAACGTATAAGGAGTCAGGTAGCCAGCGAGATAGGGAACTGAGGGTGCAGGGAGGCAGGGATGTAGGGAGCCAGGTAGCCAGGGAGCCAGTAAACCAGAGAGCCAAGGAGCCAGGAAGCTTATCAGCTCCCACGACAAGTCGGCCGGGGAGTCAGAGAACTAGAGAGCGAACGGTAGTTATAATTTTCACTACTTCTTTTATAATTGAAGAATAGACAAATAAATTCTCAAAATACACAGAAATGTTGCTTAAAAATTGGTGTGCAAAACAAATAAACATAGAAATGAGAATGTTGTTGCTTTTGAACGGAAACGAATACCGACAAAATCGTTACAGAAATTTACGATGAATTGGAAATCGATGAATGTTAAAAGTACAAGGAGTCAGGGATCCAGCGAGATAGGGAACTGAGGGTGCAGGGAGGCAGGGATGTAGGGAGCCAGGGAGCCTGGCCGCCAGGGAGCCAGTAAACCAGGGAGCCAAGTAGACAGGGAGCTCCTCAGCTCCCACGACAAGTCGGCCGGGGAGTCAGAGAACTAGAGAGCAAACGTTTGGGGGAGGGGGATTTTCACTACTTCTTTAATAATTGAAGAAGAGACAAATAAATTCTCAAAATACACAAAATATTGTTTAAAAATTGGTGTGCAAAACAAATAAACAAAGAAATGAGAATGTTGTTGCTTTTGAACGGAAACGAATTCCGACAAAATCGTTACAGAAATTTACGATGAAATGGAAATCGATGAATGTTAAAAGTATAAGGAGTCAGGGAGCCAGCGAGATAGGGAACTGAGGGAGCAGGGAGGCAGGGATGTAGGGAGCCAGGGAGCCAGGGAGCCAGTAAACCAGGGAGCCAAGGAGCCAGGGAGCTTCTCAGCTCCCACGACAAGTCGGCCGGGGAGGCATGGAGCTAGAGAGCAAACGATTCTTATAATGTTCACCACTTCTTTTATAATTGAAGAATAGACAAATAAATTCTCAAAATACACAAAATATTGTTTAAAAATTGGTGTGCAAAACAAATAAACAAAGAAATGAGAATGTTGTTGCTTTTGAACGGAAACGAATTCCGACAAAAACGTTACAGAAATTTACGATGAATTGGAAATCGATGAATGTTAAACGTACAAGGAGTCAGGCAGTCAGCGAGATAGGGAACTGAGGGTGCAGGGAGGCAGGGATGTCGTGAGCCACGGAGCCAAGGAGCCAGGGAGCTTCTCAGCTCCTACGACAAGTCGGCCGGGGAGGCAGGAAGCTAGAAAGCAAACGATTCTTATAATGTTCACCACTTCTTTAATAATTAAAGAATAGACAAATAAATTCTCAAAATACACAAAAGATTGCTTAAAAATTGGTGTGCAAAACAAATAAACAAAGAAATGAGAATGTTGTGGCTTTGAACCGAAACGAATTCCGACAAAAACGTTACAGAAATTTACGATGAATTGGAAATCGATGAATGTTGAAAGTACAAGGAGTCAGGCATCCAGCGAGATAGGGAACTGAGGGTGCAGGGAGGCAGGGATCCAGGGATCCAGGGAGCCAGGGAGCCAGTAAACCAGAGAGCCAAGGAGCCAGGAAGCTTCTCAGCTCCCACGAAAAGTCGGCCGGGGAGTCAGAGAACTACAGAGCAAACGTTAGTTATAATTTTCAATACTTCTTTAATAATTGAAGAAGAGACAAATAAATTCTCAAAATACACAAAATATTGTTTAAAAATTGGTGTGCAAAACAAATAAACAAAGAAATGAGAATGTTGTTGCTTTTGAACGGAAACGAATTCCGACAAAATCGTTACAGAAATTTACGATGGAATGGAAATCGATGAATCTTAAAAGTATAAGGAGTCAGGGAGCCAGCGAGATAGGGAACTGAGGGAGCAGGGAGGCAGGGATGTAGGGAGCCAGGGAGCCAGGGAGCCAGTAAACCAGGGAGCCAAGGAGCCAGGGAGCTTCTCAGCTCCCACGACAAGTCGGCCGGGGAGGCATGGAGCTAGAGAGCAAACGATTCTTATAATGTTCACCACTTCTTTTATAATTGAAGAATAGACAAATAAATTCTCAAAATACAGCGAAATGTTGCTTAAAAATTGGTGTGCAAAACAAATAAACTTACAAATGAGAATGTTGTTGCTTTTGAACGGAAATGAATTGCGACAAAATCGTTACAGAAATTTACGATGGATTGGAAATCGATGAATCTTAAAAGTATAAGGAGTCAGGGAGCCAGCGAGATAGGGAACTGAGGGTGCAGGGAGGCAGGGATGTAGGGAGCCAGGGAGCCAGGGAGCCAGTAAACCAGAGAGCCAAGGAGCCAGGAAGCTTCTCAGCTCCCACGACAAGTCGGCCGGGGAGTCAGAGAACTAGAGTGCAAACCCTAGTTATAATTTTCAATACTTCTTTAATAATTGAAGAAGAGACGAATAAATTCTCAAAATACACAAAATATTGTTTAAAAATTGGTGTGCAAAACAAATAAACAAAGAAATGAGAATGTTGTTGCTTTTGAACGGAAACGAATTCCGACAAAATCGTTACAGAAATTTACGATGGAATGGAAATCGATGAATCTTAAAAGTATAAGGAGTCAGGGAGCCAGCGAGATAGGGAACTGAGGGTGCAGGGAGGCAGGGATGTAGGGAGCCAGGGAGGAAGGGAGCCAGTAAACCAGAGAGCCAAGGAGCCAGGAAGCTTCTCAGCTCCCACGACAATTCGGCCGGTGAGACAGAGAACTAGAGAGCAAACGTTAGTTATAATTTTCAATACTTCTTTAAACATTGAAGAAGAGACAAATAAATTCTCAAAATACACAAAATATTGTTTAAAAATTGGTGTGCAAAACAAATAAACAAAGAAATGAGAATGTTGTTGCTTTTGAACGGAAACGAATTCCGACAAAAACGTTACAGAAATTTACGATGAATTGGAAATCGATGAATGTTAAACGTACAAGGAGTCAGGCAGTCAGCGAGATAGGGAACTGAGGGTGCAGGGAGGCAGGGATATAGGGAGCCAGGGAGCCAGGGCGCCAGTAAACCAGAGAGCCAAGGAGCCAGGAAGCTTCTCAGCTCCCACGAAAATTCGGCCGGGGAGTCAGAGAACTAGAGAGCAAACGTTTGTTATAATTTACACTACTTCTTCAATAATTGAAGAATAGACAATTACATTCTCAAAATACACAAAATATTGCTTAAAAATTGGTGTGCAAAACAAATAAACAAAGAAATGAGAATGTTGTTGCTTTTGAACGGAAACGAATTCCGACAAAAACGTTACAGAAATTTACGATGGAATGGAAATCGATGAATCTTAAAAGTATAAGGAGTCAGGTTGCCAGCGAGGTAGGGAACTGAGGGTGCAGGGAGGCAGGGATGTAGGGAGCCAGGGAGCCAGGGAGCCAGTAAACCAGGGAGCCAAGGAGCCAGGAAGCTTCTCAGCTCCCACGACAAGTCGGCCGGGGAGGCATGGAGCTAGAGAGCAAACGATTCTTATAATGTTCACCACTTCTTTAATAATTGAAGAATAGACAAATAAATTCTAAAAATTCACAAAATATTGCTTAAAAATTGGTGTGCAAAACAAATAAACAAAGAAATGAGAATGTTATTGCTTTTGAACGTAAACGAATTCCGACAACATCGTTACAGAAATTTACGATGGATTGGAAATCGATGAATCTTAAAATTATAAGGCGTCAGGGAGCCAGCGAGGCTGGGAGCTGAGGGTCCAGGGACACAGGGAAGTCGGGAGCCAGGGAGCCAGGGAGCCAGTAAACCAGGGAGCCAAGGAGCCAGGGAGCTCCTCAGCTCCCACGACAAGTCGGCGGGAGAGTCAGAGAACTAGAGAGCAAACGTTTGTTATAATTTACACTAATTCTTTAGTAATTGAAGAAGAGACAAATAAATTCTCAAAATACACAAAATATTGTTTAAAAATTGGTGTGCAAAACAAATAAACAAAGAAATGAGAATGTTGTTGCTTTTTAACGGAAACGAATTCCGACAAAATCGTTACAGAAATTTACGTTGGAATGGAAATCGATGAATCTTAAAAGTGTAAGGAGTCAGGGTGCCAGCGAGGTAGGGAGCTAAGGTTCCAGGGACACAGGGATGGAGGGAGCCACGGAGGCAGGGAGCCATGGAGCCAAGGAGCCAGGGAGCCAGGGAGCCAAGGAGCCAGGGAGCCAGGGAGCCAGGGAGCCCGGGAGCCAGGGAGGCAGGGAGCCAGGGAGTAACGGAGCCCGGGAGCCCGGGAGCCAGGGAGTAACGGAGCCAGGGAGCTAGTAAACCAGAGAGCCACGGAGGCAGGGAGCCAGGAAGCCAGGGAGCCAGGGAGCCAGGGAGCCATGGAGCCAGGGAGTTTCTCAGCTCCCACGAAAATTCGGCCGGGGAGTCAGAGAACTAGAGAGCAAACGTTAGTTATAATTTTCACTACTTCTTTTATAATTGAAGAATAGACAAATAAATTCTCAAAATACACAAAATATTGCTTAAAAATTGGTCTGCAAAACAAATAAACAAAGAAATGAGAATATTGTTGCTTTTGAACGGAAACGAATTCCGACAAAAACGTTACAGAAATTTACGATGAATTGGAAATCGATGAATCTTAAAAGTATAAGGAGTCAGGGAGCCAGCGAGGTAGGGAGCTGAGGGTCCAGGGACACAGGGATGTCGGGAGCCAGGGAGCCAGGGAGCCAGTAAACCAGGGAGCTAAGGAGCCAGGGAGCTCCTCAGCTCCCACGACAAGTCGGCCGGGGAGGCATGGAGCTAGAGAGCAAACGATTCTTATAATGTTCACCACTTCTTTAATAATTGAAGAATAGACAATTAAATTCTAAAAATTCACAAAATATTGCTTAAAAATTGGTGTGCAAAACAAATAAACAAAGAAATGAGAATGTTGTTGCTTTTGAACGGAAACGAATTCCGACAAAAACGTTACAGAAATTTATGATGGAATGGAAATCGATGAATCTTAAAAGTATAAGGAGTCAGGTTGCCAGCGAGGTAGGGAGCTGAGGTTCCAGCGAGACAGGGATGGAGGGAACCACGGAGGCAGGGAGCCAGGGTTGGAGGGAGCCAGGGAGACAAGGAGCCATTGAGCCAAGGAGCCAGGGAGCCAGGGAGCCAGGGAGCCCGGGAGCCAGGGAGCCAGTAAACCAGAGAGCCAGGGAGCCAGGGAGCCAGGGAGCCAGGGAGCCATGGAGCCAGGGAGCTTCTCAGCTCCCACGAAAATTCGGCCGGGGAGTCAGAGAACTAGAGAGCAAACGTTAGTTATAATTTTCACTACTTCTTTTATAATTGAAGAATAGACAAATAAATTCTCAATATACACAAAATATTGCTTAAAAATTGGTGTGCAAAACAAATAAACAAAGAAATGAGAATATTGTTGCTTTTGAACGGAAACGAATTCCGACAAAAACGTTACAGAAATTTACGATGAATTGGAAATCGATGAATGTTAAACGTACAAGGAGTCAGGTAGCCAGCGAGATAGGGAACTGAGGGTGCAGGGAGGCAGGGATGTAGGGAGCCAGGTAGCCAGGGAGCCAGTAAACCAGAGAGCCAAGGAGCCAGGAAGCTTATCAGCTCCCACGACAAGTCGGCCGGGGAGTCAGAGAACTAGAGAGCGAACGGTAGTTATAATTTTCACTACTTCTTTTATAATTGAAGAATTGACAAATAAATTCTCAAAATACACAGAAATGTTGCTTAAAAATTGGTGTGCAAAACAAATAAACATAGAAATGAGAATGTTGTTGCTTTTGAACGGAAACGAATACCGACAAAATCGTTACAGAAATTTACGATGGATTGAAAATCGATGAATCTTAAAAGTATAAGGAGTCAGGGAGCCAGCGAGGTAGGGAGCTGAGGGTCCAGGGAGACAGGGATGCAGGGAGCCACGGGGGCAGTGTGCCATGGAGCCAAGGAGCCAGGGAGCCAGGGAGCCAGGGAGCCAGGAAGCCCGGGAGCCCGGGAGACAGGGAGCCAGGGAGCCAGGGAGCCAGTAAACCAGAGAGCCACGGAGGCAGGGAGCCAGGGAGCCAAGGAGCCAGGGAGCCAGGGAGCCAGGGAGCTAGGAAGCCAGGGAGCCAGTAATCCAGACAGCCAGCGAGCCAGGGAGCCAGGGAGCTTCTCAGCTCCCACGACAATTTGGCCGGGGAGTCAGAGAACTAGAGAGCAAACGATAGTTATAATTTTTACTACTTCTTTTATAATTGAAGAATAGACAAATAAATTCTCAAAATACACAGAAATATTGCTTAACAATTCGTGTGCAAAACAAATAAACATAGAAATGAGAATGTTGTTGCTTTTGAACGGAAACCAATTACGACAACATCATTACAGAATTTTACGATAGATTGGAAATCGATGAATCTTAAAAGTATAAGGAGTCAGGGAGCCAGCGAGGTAGGGAGCTGGGAGTCCAGGGAGACAGGGATGTCGGGAGCCACGGAGCCAAGGAGCCAGGGAGCTTCTCAGCTCCCACGACAAGTCGGCCGGGGAGGCAGGAAGCTAGAGAGCAAACGATTCTTATAATGTTCACCACTTCTTTAATAATTAAACAATAGACAAATAAATTCTCAAAATACACAAAATATTGCTTAAAAATTGGTGTGCAAAACAAATAAACAAAGAAATGAGAATGTTGTGGCTTTGAACCGAAACGAATTCCGACAAAAACGTTACAGAAATTTACGATGAATTGGAAATCGATGAATGTTGAAAGTACAAGGAGTCAGGCATCCAGCGAGATAGGGAACTTAGGGTGCAGGGAGGCAGGGATGCAGGGAGCCAGGGAGCCAGGGAGCCAGTAAACCAGAGAGCCAAGGAGCCAGGAAGCTTCTCAGCTCCCACGAAAAGTCGGCCGGGGAGTCAGAGAACTACAGAGCAAACGTTAGTTATAATTTTCAATACTTCATTAATAATTGAAGAAGAGACAAATAAATTCTCAAAATACACAAAATATTGTTTAAAAATTGGTGTGCAAAACAAATAAACAAAGAAATGAGAATATTGTTGCTTTTGAACGGAAACGAATTCCGACAAAAACGTTACAGAAATTTACGATGAATTGGAAATCGATGAATGTTAAACGTACAAGGAGTCAGGTAGCCAGCGAGATAGGGAACTGAGGGTGCAGGGAGGCAGGGATGTAGGGAGCCAGGTAGCCAGGGAGCCAGTAAACCAGAGAGCCAAGGAGCCAGGAAGCTTATCAGCTCCCACGACAAGTCGGCCGGGGAGTCAGAGAACTAGAGAGCGAACGGTAGTTATAATTTTCACTACTTCTTTTATAATTGAAGAATAGACAAATAAATTCTCAAAATACACAGAAATGTTGCTTAAAAATTGGTGTGCAAAACAAATAAACATAGAAATGAGAATGTTGTTGCTTTTGAACGGAAACGAATACCGACAAAATCGTTACAGAAATTTACGATGAATTGGAAATCGATGAATGTTAAAAGTACAAGGAGTCAGGGATCCAGCGAGATAGGGAACTGAGGGTGCAGGGAGGCAGGGATGTAGGGAGCCAGGGAGCCTGGCCGCCAGGGAGCCAGTAAACCAGGGAGCCAAGTAGACAGGGAGCTCCTCAGCTCCCACGACAAGTCGGCCGGGGAGTCAGAGAACTAGAGAGCAAACGTTTGGGGGAGGGGGATTTTCACTACTTCTTTAATAATTGAAGAAGAGACAAATAAATTCTCAAAATACACAAAATATTGTTTAAAAATTGGTGTGAAAAACAAATAAACAAAGAAATGAGAATGTTGTTGCTTTTGAACGGAAACGAATTCCGACAAAAACGTTACAGAAATTTACGATGAATTGGAAATCGATAAATGTTAAACGTACAAGGAGTCAGGTAGCCAGCGAGATAGGGAACTGAGGGTGCAGGGAGGCAGGGATGTAGGGAGCCAGGTAGCCAGGGAGCCAGTAAACCAGAGAGCCAAGGAGCCAGGAAGCTTCTCAGCTCCCACGACAAGTCGGCCGGGGAGTCAGAGAACTAGAGAGCGAACGTTAGTTATAATTTTCACTACTTCTTTTATAATTGAAGAAGAGACAAATAAATTCTCAAAATACACAAAATATTGTTTAAAAATTGGTGTGCAAAACAAATAAACAAAGAAATGAGAATGTTGTTGCTTTTGAACGGAAACGAATTCCGACAAAAACGTTACAGAAATTTACGATGAATTGGAAATCGATGAATGTTGAAAGTACAAGGAGTCAGGCATCCAGCGAGATAGGGAACTGAGGGTGCAGGGAGGCAGGGATGCAGGGAGCCAGGGAGCCAGGGAGCCAGTAAACCAGGGAGCCAAGGAGCCAGGGAGCTTCTCAGCTCCCACGACAAGTCGGCCGGGGAGTCAGAGAACTAGAGTGCAAACGTTAGTTATAATTTTCAATACTTCTTTAATAATTGAAGAAGAGACAAATAAATTCTCAAAATACACAAAATATTGTTTAAAAATTGGTGTGCAAAACAAATAAACAAAGAAATGAGGATGTTGTTGCTTTTGAACGGAAACGAATTCCGACAAAATCGTTACAGAAATTTACGATGGAATGGAAATCGATGAATCTTAAAAGTATAAGGAGTCAGGGAGCCAGCGAGATAGGGAACTGAGGGTGCAGGGAGGCAGGGATGTAGGGAGCCAGGGAGGAAGGGAGCCAGTAAACCAGAGAGCCAAGGAGCCAGGAAGCTTCTCAGCTCCCACGACAATTCGGCCGGTGAGACAGAGAACTAGAGAGCAAACGTTACTTATAATTTTCAATACTTCTTTAAAAATTGAAGAAGAGACAAATAAATTCTCAAAATACACAAAATATTGTTTAAAAATTGGTGTGCAAAACAAATAAACAAAGAAATGAGAATGTTGTTGCTTTTGAACGGAAACGAATTCCGACAAAAACGTTACAGAAATTTACGATGAATTGGAAATCGATGAATGTTAAACGTACAAGGAGTCAGGCAGTCAGCGAGATAGGGAACTGAGGGTGCAGGGAGGCAGGGATGTCGTGAGCCACGGAGCCAAGGAGCCAGGGAGCTTCTCAGCTCCTACGACAAGTCGGCCGGGGAGGCAGGAAGCTAGAAAGCAAACGATTCTTATAATGTTCACCACTTCTTTAATAATTAAAGAATAGACAAATAAATTCTCAAAATACACAAAAGATTGCTTAAAAATTGGTGTGCAAAACAAATAAACAAAGAAATGAGAATGTTGTGGCTTTGAACCGAAACGAATTCCGACAAAAACGTTACAGAAATTTACGATGAATTGGAAATCGATGAATGTTGAAAGTACAAGGAGTCAGGCATCCAGCGAGATAGGGAACTGAGGGTGCAGGGAGGCAGGGATCCAGGGATCCAGGGAGCCAGGGAGCCAGTAAACCAGAGAGCCAAGGAGCCAGGAAGCTTCTCAGCTCCCACGAAAAGTCGGCCGGGGAGTCAGAGAACTACAGAGCAAACGTTAGTTATAATTTTCAATACTTCTTTAATAATTGAAGAAGAGACAAATAAATTCTCAAAATACACAAAATATTGTTTAAAAATTGGTGTGCAAAACAAATAAACAAAGAAATGAGAATGTTGTTGCTTTTGAACGGAAACGAATTCCGACAAAATCGTTACAGAAATTTACGATGGAATGGAAATCGATGAATCTTAAAAGTATAAGGAGTCAGGGAGCCAGCGAGATAGGGAACTGAGGGAGCAGGGAGGCAGGGATGTAGGGAGCCAGGGAGCCAGGGAGCCAGTAAACCAGGGAGCCAAGGAGCCAGGGAGCTTCTCAGCTCCCACGACAAGTCGGCCGGGGAGGCATGGAGCTAGAGAGCAAACGATTCTTATAATGTTCACCACTTCTTTTATAATTGAAGAATAGACAAATAAATTCTCAAAATACAGCGAAATGTTGCTTAAAAATTGGTGTGCAAAACAAATAAACATACAAATGAGAATGTTGTTGCTTTTGAACGGAAATGAATTGCGACAAAATCGTTACAGAAATTTACGATGGATTGGAAATCGATGAATCTTAAAAGTATAAGGAGTCAGGGAGCCAGCGAGATAGGGAACTGAGGGTGCAGGGAGGCAGGGATGTAGGGAGCCAGGGAGCCAGGGAGCCAGTAAACCAGAGAGCCAAGGAGCCAGGAAGCTTCTCAGCTCCCACGACAAGTCGGCCGGGGAGGCATGGAGCTAGAGAGCAAACGATTCTTATAATGTTCACCACTTCTTTTATAATTGAAGAATAGACAAATAAATTCTCAAAATACACCGAAATGTTGCTTAAAAATTGGTGTGCAAAACAAATAATCATACAAATGAGAATGTTGTTGCTTTTGAACGGAAATTAATTGCGACAAAATCGTTACAGAAATTTACGATGGATTGGAAATCGATGAATCTTAAAAGTATAAGGAGTCAGGGAGCCAGCGAGATAGGGAACTGAGGGTGCAGGGAGGCAGGGATGTAGGGAGCCAGGGAGCCAGGGAGCCAGGGAGCCAGTAAACCAGAGAGCCAAGGAGCCAGGAAGCTTCTCAGCTCCCACGACAATTCGGCCGGGGAGTCAGAGAACTAGAGTGCAAACGTTAGTTATAATTTTCAATACTTCTTTAATAATTGAAGAAGAGACAAATAAATTCTCAAAATACACAAAATATTGTTTAAAAATTGGTGTGCAAAACAAATAAACAAAGAAATGAGGATGTTGTTGCTTTTGAACGGAAACGAATTCCGACAAAATCGTTACAGAAATTTACGATGGAATGGAAATCGATGAATCTTAAAAGTATAAGGAGTCAGGGAGCCAGCGAGATAGGGAACTGAGGGTGCAGGGAGGCAGGGATCCAGGGATCCAGGGAGCCAGGGAGCCAGTAAACCAGAGAGCCAAGGAGCCAGGAAGCTTCTCAGCTCCCACGAAAAGTCGGCCGGGGAGTCAGAGAACTACAGAGCAAACGTTAGTTATAATTTTCAATACTTCTTTAATAATTGAAGAAGAGACAAATAAATTCTCAAAATACACAAAATATTGTTTAAAAATTGGTGTGCAAAACAAATAAACAAAGAAATGAGAATGTTGTTGCTTTTGAACGGAAACGAATTCCGACAAAATCGTTACAGAAATTTACGATGGAATGGAAATCGATGAATCTTAAAAGTATAAGGAGTCAGGGAGCCAGCGAGATAGGGAACTGAGGGAGCAGGGAGGCAGGGATGTAGGGAGCCAGGGAGCCAGGGAGCCAGTAAACCAGGGAGCCAAGGAGCCAGGGAGCTTCTCAGCTCCCACGACAAGTCGGCCGGGGAGGCATGGAGCTAGAGAGCAAACGATTCTTATAATGTTCACCACTTCTTTTATAATTGAAGAATAGACAAATAAATTCTCAAAATACAGCGAAATGTTGCTTAAAAATTGGTGTGCAAAACAAATAAACATACAAATGAGAATGTTGTTGCTTTTGAACGGAAATGAATTGCGACAAAATCGTTACAGAAATTTACGATGGATTGGAAATCGATGAATCTTAAAAGTATAAGGAGTCAGGGAGCCAGCGAGATAGGGAACTGAGGGTGCAGGGAGGCAGGGATGTAGGGAGCCAGGGAGCCAGGGAGCCAGTAAACCAGAGAGCCAAGGAGCCAGGAAGCTTCTCAGCTCCCACGACAAGTCGGCCGGGGAGTCAGAGAACTAGAGTGCAAACCCTAGTTATAATTTTCAATACTTCTTTAATAATTGAAGAAGAGACGAATAAATTCTCAAAATAAACAAAATATTGTTTAAAAATTGGTGTGCAAAACAAATAAACAAAGAAATGAGAATGTTGTTGCTTTTGAACGGAAACGAATTCCGACAAAATCGTTACAGAAATTTACGATGGAATGGAAATCGATGAATCTTAAAAGTATAAGGAGTCAGGGAGCCAGCGAGATAGGGAACTGAGGGTGCAGGGAGGCAGGGATGTAGGGAGCCAGGGAGGAAGGGAGCCAGTAAACCAGAGAGCCAAGGAGCCAGGAAGCTTCTCATCTCCCACGACAATTCGGCCGGTGAGACAGAGAACTAGAGAGCAAACGTTAGTTATAATTTTCAATACTTCTTTAAACATTGAAGAAGAGACAAATAAATTCTCAAAATACACAAAATATTGTTTAAAAATTGGTGTGCAAAACAAATAAACAAAGAAATGAGAATGTTGTTGCTTTTGAACGGAAACGAATTCCGACAAAAACGTTACAGAAATTTACGATGAATTGGAAATCGATGAATGTTAAACGTACAAGGAGTCAGGCAGTCAGCGAGATAGGGAACTGAGGGTGCAGGGAGGCAGGGATATAGGGAGCCAGGGAGCCAGGGCGCCAGTAAACCAGAGAGCCAAGGAGCCAGGAAGCTTCTCAGCTCCCACGAAAATTCGGCCGGGGAGTCAGAGAACTAGAGAGCAAACGTTTGTTATAATTTACACTACTTCTTCAATAATTGAAGAATAGACAATTACATTCTCAAAATACACAAAATATTGCTTAAAAATTGGTGTGCAAAACAAATAAACAAAGAAATGAGAATGTTGTTGCTTTTGAACGGAAACGAATTCCGACAAAAACGTTACAGAAATTTACGATGGAATGGAAATCGATGAATCTTAAAAGTATAAGGAGTCAGGTTGCCAGCGAGGTAGGGAACTGAGGGTGCAGGGAGGCAGGGATGTAGGGAGCCAGGGATCCAGGGAGCCAGTAAACCAGGGAGCCAAGGAGCCAGGAAGCTTCTCAGCTCCCACGACAAGTCGGCCGGGGAGGCATGGAGCTAGAGAGCAAACGATTCTTATAATGTTCACCACTTCTTTAATAATTGAAGAATAGACAAATAAATTCTAAAAATTCACAAAATATTGCTTAAAAATTGGTGTGCAAAACAAATAAACAAAGAAATGAGAATGTTATTGCTTTTGAACGTAAACGAATTCCGACAACATCGTTACAGAAATTTACGATGGATTGGAAATCGATGAATCTTAAAATTATAAGGCGTCAGGGAGCCAGCGAGGCTGGGAGCTGAGGGTCCAGGGACACAGGGAAGTCGGGAGCCAGGGAGCCAGGGAGCCAGTAAACCAGGGAGCCAAGGAGCCAGGGAGCTCCTCAGCTCCCACGACAAGTCGGCGGGAGAGTCAGAGAACTAGAGAGCAAACGTTTGTTATAATTTACACTACTTCTTTAGTAATTGAAGAAGAGACAAATAAATTCTCAAAATACACAAAATATTGTTTAAAAATTGGTGTGCAAAACAAATAAACAAAGAAATGAGAATGTTGTTGCTTTTTAACGGAAACGAATTCCGACAAAATCGTTACAGAAATTTACGTTGGAATGGAAATCGATGAATCTTAAAAGTGTAAGGAGTCAGGGTGCCAGCGAGGTAGGGAGCTAAGGTTCCAGGGACACAGGGATGGAGGGAGCCACGGAGGCAGGGAGCCATGGAGCCAAGGAGCCAGGGAGCCAGGGAGCCAAGGAGCCAGGGAGCCAGGGAGCCAGGGAGCCAGGGAGCCCGGGAGCCAGGGAGGCAGGGAGCCAGGGAGTAACGGAGCCCGGGAGCCCGGGAGCCAGGGAGTAACGGAGCCAGGGAGCTAGTAAACCAGAGAGCCACGGAGGCAGGGAGCCAGGAAGCCAGGGAGCCAGGGAGCCAGGGAGCCATGGAGCCAGGGAGTTTCTCAGCTCCCACGAAAATTCGGCCGGGGAGTCAGAGAACTAGAGAGCAAACGTTAGTTATAATTTTCACTACTTCTTTTATAATTGAAGAATAGACAAATAAATTCTCAAAATACACAAAATATTGCTTAAAAATTGGTCTGCAAAACAAATAAACAAAGAAATGAGAATATTGTTGCTTTTGAACGGAAACGAATTCCGACAAAAACGTTACAGAAATTTACGATGAATTGGAAATCGATGAATCTTAAAAGTATAAGGAGTCAGGGATCCAGCGAGGTAGGGAGCTGAGGGTCCAGGGACACAGGGATGTCGGGAGCCAGGGAGCCAGGGAGCCAGTAAACCAGGGAGCTAAGGAGCCAGGGAGCTCCTCAGCTCCCACGACAAGTCGGCCGGGGAGGCATGGAGCTAGAGAGCAAACGATTCTTATAATGTTCACCACTTCTTTAATAATTGAAGAATAGACAATTAAATTCTAAAAATTCACAAAATATTGCTTAAAAATTGGTGTGCAAAACAAATAAACAAAGAAATGAGAATGTTGTTGCTTTTGAACGGAAACGAATTCCGACAAAAACGTTACAGAAATTTACGATGGAATGGAAATCGATGAATCTTAAAAGTATAAGTAGTCAGGTTGCCAGCGAGGTAGGGAGCTGAGGTTCCAGCGAGACAGGGATGGAGGGAACCACGGAGGCAGGGAGCCAGGGTTGGAGGGAGCCAGGGAGACAAGGAGCCATGGAGCCAAGGAGCCAGGGAGCCAGGGAGCCAGGGAGCCAGGGAGCCAGGGAGCCCGGGAGCCAGGGAGCCAGTAAACCAGAGAGCCAGGGAGCCAGGGAGCCAGGGAGCCAGGGAGCCATGGAGCCAGGGAGCTTCTCAGCTCCCACGAAAATTCGGCCGGGGAGTCAGAGAACTAGAGAGCAAACGTTAGTTATAATTTTCACTACTTCTTTTATAATTGAAGAATAGACAAATAAATTCTCAATATACACAAAATATTGCTTAAAAATTGGTGTGCAAAACAAATAAACAAAGAAATGAGAATATTGTTGCTTTTGAACGGAAACGAATTCCGACAAAAACGTTACAGAAATTTACGATGAATTGGAAATCGATGAATGTTAAACGTACAAGGAGTCAGGTAGCCAGCGAGATAGGGAACTGAGGGTGCAGGGAGGCAGGGATGTAGGGAGCCAGGTAGCCAGGGAGCCAGTAAACCAGAGAGCCAAGGAGCCAGGAAGCTTATCAGCTCCCACGACAAGTCGGCCGGGGAGTCAGAGAACTAGAGAGCGAACGGTAGTTATAATTTTCACTACTTCTTTTATAATTGAAGAATTGACAAATAAATTCTCAAAATACACAGAAATGTTGCTTAAAAATTGGTGTGCAAAACAAATAAACATAGAAATGAGAATGTTGTTGCTTTTGAACGGAAACGAATACCGACAAAATCGTTACAGAAATTTACGATGGATTGAAAATCGATGAATCTTAAAAGTATAAGGAGTCAGGGAGCCAGCGAGGTAGGGAGCTGAGGGTCCAGGGAGACAGGGATGCAGGGAGCCACGTGGGCAGTGTGCCATGGAGCCAAGGAGCCAGGGAGCCAGGGAGCCAGGGAGCCAGGAAGCCCGGGAGCCCGGGAGACAGGGAGCCAGGGAGCCAGGGAGCCAGTAAACCAGAGAGCCACGGAGGCAGGGAGCCAGGGAGCCAAGGAGCCAGGGAGCCAGGGAGCCAGGGAGCTAGGAAGCCAGGGAGCCAGTAATCCAGACAGCCAGCGAGCCAGGGAGCCAGGGAGCTTCTCAGCTCCCACGACAATTTGGCCGGGGAGTCAGAGAACTAGAGAGCAAACGATAGTTATAATTTTTACTACTTCTTTTATAATTGAAGAATAGACAAATAAATTCTCAAAATACACAGAAATATTGCTTAACAATTCGTGTGCAAAACAAATAAACATAGAAATGAGAATGTTGTTGCTTTTGAACGGAAACCAATTACGACAACATCATTACAGAATTTTACGATAGATTGGAAATCGATGAATCTTAAAAGTATAAGGAGTCAGGGAGCCAGCGAGGTAGGGAGCTGGGAGTCCAGGGAGACAGGGATGTCGGGAGCCACGGAGCCAAGGAGCCAGGGAGCTTCTCAGCTCCCACGACAAGTCGGCCGGGGAGGCAGGAAGCTAGAGAGCAAACGATTCTTATAATGTTCACCACTTCTTTAATAATTAAACAATAGACAAATAAATTCTCAAAATACACAAAATATTGCTTAAAAATTGGTGTGCAAAACAAATAAACAAAGAAATGAGAATGTTGTGGCTTTGAACCGAAACGAATTCCGACAAAAACGTTACAGAAATTTACGATGAATTGGAAATCGATGAATGTTGAAAGTACAAGGAGTCAGGCATCCAGCGAGATAGGGAACTTAGGGTGCAGGGAGGCAGGGATGCAGGGAGCCAGGGAGCCAGGGAGCCAGTAAACCAGAGAGCCAAGGAGCCAGGAAGCTTCTCAGCTCCCACGAAAAGTCGGCCGGGGAGTCAGAGAACTACAGAGCAAACGTTAGTTATAATTTTCAATACTTCTTTAATAATTGAAGAAGAGACAAATAAATTCTCAAAATACACAAAATATTGTTTAAAAATTGGTGTGCAAAACAAATAAACAAAGAAATGAGAATATTGTTGCTTTTGATCGGAAACGAATTCCGACAAAAACGTTACAGAAATTTACGATGAATTGGAAATCGATGAATGTTAAACGTATAAGGAGTCAGGTAGCCAGCGAGATAGGGAACTGAGGGTGCAGGGAGGCAGGGATGTAGGGAGCCAGGTAGCCAGGGAGCCAGTAAACCAGAGAGCCAAGGAGCCAGGAAGCTTATCAGCTCCCACGACAAGTCGGCCGGGGAGTCAGAGAACTAGAGAGCGAACGGTAGTTATAATTTTCACTACTTCTTTTATAATTGAAGAATAGACAAATAAATTCTCAAAATACACAGAAATGTTGCTTAAAAATTGGTGTGCAAAACAAATAAACATAGAAATGAGAATGTTGTTGCTTTTGAACGGAAACGAATACCGACAAAATCGTTACAGAAATTTACGATGAATTGGAAATCGATGAATGTTAAAAGTACAAGGAGTCAGGGATCCAGCGAGATAGGGAACTGAGGGTGCAGGGAGGCAGGGATGTAGGGAGCCAGGGAGCCTGGCCGCCAGGGAGCCAGTAAACCAGGGAGCCAAGTAGACAGGGAGCTCCTCAGCTCCCACGACAAGTCGGCCGGGGAGTCAGAGAACTAGAGAGCAAACGTTTGGGGGAGGGGGATTTTCACTACTTCTTTAATAATTGAAGAAGAGACAAATAACAGAAATGTTGCTTAAAAATTGGTGTGCAAAACAAATAAACATAGAAATGAGAATGTTGTTGCTTTTGAACGGAAACGAATACCGACAAAATCGTTACAGAAATTTACGATGAATTGGAAATCGATGAATGTTAAAAGTACAAGGAGTCAGGGATCCAGCGAGATAGGGAACTGAGGGTGCAGGGAGGCAGGGATGTAGGGAGCCAGGGAGCCTGGCCGCCAGGGAGCCAGTAAACCAGGGAGCCAAGTAGACAGGGAGCTCCTCAGCTCCCACGACAAGTCGGCCGGGGAGTCAGAGAACTAGAGAGCAAACGTTTGGGGGAGGGGGATTTTCACTACTTCTTTAATAATTGAAGAAGAGACAAATAAATTCTCAAAATACACAAAATATTGTTTAAAAATTGGTGTGCAAAACAAATAAACAAAGAAATGAGAATGTTGTTGCTTTTGAACGGAAACGAATTCCGACAAAAACGTTACAGAAATTTACGATGAATTGGAAATCGATAAATGTTAAACGTACAAGGAGTCAGGTAGCCAGCGAGATAGGGAACTGAGGGTGCAGGGAGGCAGGGATGTAGGGAGCCAGGTAGCCAGGGAGCCAGTAAACCAGAGAGCCAAGGAGCCAGGAAGCTTCTCAGCTCCCACGACAAGTCGGCCGGGGAGTCAGAGAACTAGAGAGCGAACGTTAGTTATAATTTTCACTACTTCTTTTATAATTGAAGAAGAGACAAATAAATTCTCAAAATACACAAAATATTGTTTAAAAATTGGTGTGCAAAACAAATAAACAAAGAAATGAGAATGTTGTTGCTTTTGAACGGAAACGAATTCCGACAAAATCGTTACAGAAATTTACGATGAAATGGAAATCGATGAATGTTAAAAGTATAAGGAGTCAGGGAGCCAGCGAGATAGGGAACTGAGGGAGCAGGGAGGCAGGGATGTAGGGAGCCAGGGAGCCAGGGAGCCAGTAAACCAGGGAGCCAAGGAGCCAGGGAGCTTCTCAGCTCCCACGACAAGTCGGCCGGGGAGGCATGGAGCTAGAGAGCAAACGATTCTTATAATGTTCACCACTTCTTTTATAATTGAAGAATAGACAAATAAATTCTCAAAATACACCGAAATGTTGCTTAAAAATTGGTGTGCAAAACAAATAATCATACAAATGAGAATGTTGTTGCTTTTGAACGGAAATGAATTGCGACAAAATCGTTACAGAAATTTACGATGGATTGGAAATCGATGAATCTTAAAAGTATAAGGAGTCAGGGAGCCAGCGAGATAGGGAACTGAGGGTGCAGGGAGGCAGGGATGTAGGGAGCCAGGGAGCCAGGGAGCCAGGGAGCCAGTAAACCAGAGAGCCAAGGAGCCAGGAAGCTTCTCAGCTCCCACGACAATTCGGCCGGGGAGTCAGAGAACTAGAGTGCAAACGTTAGTTATAATTTTCAATACTTCTTTAATAATTGAAGAAGAGACAAATAAATTCTCAAAATACACAAAATATTGTTTAAAAATTGGTGTGCAAAACAAATAAACAAAGAAATGAGGATGTTGTTGCTTTTGAACGGAAACGAATTCCGACAAAATCGTTACAGAAATTTACGATGGAATGGAAATCGATGAATCTTAAAAGTATAAGGAGTCAGGGAGCCAGCGAGATAGGGAACTGAGGGTGCAGGGAGGCAGGGATGTAGGGAGCCAGGGAGGAAGGGAGCCAGTAAACCAGAGAGCCAAGGAGCCAGGAAGCTTCTCAGCTCCCACGACAATTCGGCCGGTGAGACAGAGAACTAGAGAGCAAACGTTACTTATAATTTTCAATACTTCTTTAAAAATTGAAGAAGAGACAAATAAATTCTCAAAATACACAAAATATTGTTTAAAAATTGGTGTGCAAAACAAATAAACAAAGAAATGAGAATGTTGTTGCTTTTGAACGGAAACGAATTCCGACAAAAACGTTACAGAAATTTACGATGAATTGGAAATCGATGAATGTTAAACGTACAAGGAGTCAGGCAGTCAGCGAGATAGGGAACTGAGGGTGCAGGGAGGCAGGGATGTCGTGAGCCACGGAGCCAAGGAGCCAGGGAGCTTCTCAGCTCCTACGACAAGTCGGCCGGGGAGGCAGGAAGCTAGAAAGCAAACGATTCTTATAATGTTCACCACTTCTTTAATAATTAAAGAATAGACAAATAAATTCTCAAAATACACAAAAGATTGCTTAAAAATTGGTGTGCAAAACAAATAAACAAAGAAATGAGAATGTTGTGGCTTTGAACCGAAACGAATTCCGACAAAAACGTTACAGAAATTTACGATGAATTGGAAATCGATGAATGTTGAAAGTACAAGGAGTCAGGCATCCAGCGAGATAGGGAACTGAGGGTGCAGGGAGGCAGGGATCCAGGGATCCAGGGAGCCAGGGAGCCAGTAAACCAGAGAGCCAAGGAGCCAGGAAGCTTCTCAGCTCCCACGAAAAGTCGGCCGGGGAGTCAGAGAACTACAGAGCAAACGTTAGTTATAATTTTCAATACTTCTTTAATAATTGAAGAAGAGACAAATAAATTCTCAAAATACACAAAATATTGTTTAAAAATTGGTGTGCAAAACAAATAAACAAAGAAATGAGAATGTTGTTGCTTTTGAACGGAAACGAATTCCGACAAAATCGTTACAGAAATTTACGATGGAATGGAAATCGATGAATCTTACAAGTATAAGGAGTCAGGGAGCCAGCGAGATAGGGAACTGAGGGAGCAGGGAGGCAGGGATGTAGGGAGCCAGGGAGCCAGGGAGCCAGTAAACCAGGGAGCCAAGGAGCCAGGGAGCTTCTCAGCTCCCACGACAAGTCGGCCGGGGAGGCATGGAGCTAGAGAGCAAACGATTCTTATAATGTTCACCACTTCTTTTATAATTGAAGAATAGACAAATAAATTCTCAAAATACAGCGAAATGTTGCTTAAAAATTGGTGTGCAAAACAAATAAACTTACAAATGAGAATGTTGTTGCTTTTGAACGGAAATGAATTGCGACAAAATCGTTACAGAAATTTACGATGGATTGGAAATCGATGAATCTTAAAAGTATAAGGAGTCAGGGAGCCAGCGAGATAGGGAACTGAGGGTGCAGGGAGGCAGGGATGTAGGGAGCCAGGGAGCCAGGGAGCCAGTAAACCAGAGAGCCAAGGAGCCAGGAAGCTTCTCAGCTCCCACGACAAGTCGGCCGGGGAGTCAGAGAACTAGAGTGCAAACCCTAGTTATAATTTTCAATACTTCTTTAATAATTGAAGAAGAGACGAATAAATTCTCAAAATACACAAAATATTGTTTAAAAATTGGTGTGCAAAACAAATAAACAAAGAAATGAGAATGTTGTTGCTTTTGAACGGAAACGAATTCCGACAAAATCGTTACAGAAATTTACGATGGAATGGAAATCGATGAATCTTAAAAGTATAAGGAGTCAGGGAGCCAGCGAGATAGGGAACTGAGGGTGCAGGGAGGCAGGGATGTAGGGAGCCAGGGAGGAAGGGAGCCAGTAAACCAGAGAGCCAAGGAGCCAGGAAGCTTCTCAGCTCCCACGACAATTCGGCCGGTGAGACAGAGAACTAGAGAGCAAACGTTAGTTATAATTTTCAATACTTCTTTAAACATTGAAGAAGAGACAAATAAATTCTCAAAATACACAAAATATTGTTTAAAAATTGGTGTGCAAAACAAATAAACAAAGAAATGAGAATGTTGTTGCTTTTGAACGGAAACGAATTCCGACAAAAACGTTACAGAAATTTACGATGAATTGGAAATCGATGAATGTTAAACGTACAAGGAGTCAGGCAGTCAGCGAGATAGGGAACTGAGGGTGCAGGGAGGCAGGGATATAGGGAGCCAGGGAGCCAGGGCGCCAGTAAACCAGAGAGCCAAGGAGCCAGGAAGCTTCTCAGCTCCCACGAAAATTCGGCCGGGGAGTCAGAGAACTAGAGAGCAAACGTTTGTTATAATTTACACTACTTCTTCAATAATTGAAGAATAGACAATTACATTCTCAAAATACACAAAATATTGCTTAAAAATTGGTGTGCAAAACAAATAAACAAAGAAATGAGAATGTTGTTGCTTTTGAACGGAAACGAATTCCGACAAAAACGTTACAGAAATTTACGATGGAATGGAAATCGATGAATCTTAAAAGTATAAGGAGTCAGGTTGCCAGCGAGGTAGGGAACTGAGGGTGCAGGGAGGCAGGGATGTAGGGAGCCAGGGAGCCAGGGAGCCAGTAAACCAGGGAGCCAAGGAGCCAGGAAGCTTCTCAGCTCCCACGACAAGTCGGCCGGGGAGGCATGGAGCTAGAGAGCAAACGATTCTTATAATGTTCACCACTTCTTTAATAATTGAAGAATAGACAAATAAATTCTAAAAATTCACAAAATATTGCTTAAAAATTGGTGTGCAAAACAAATAAACAAAGAAATGAGAATGTTATTGCTTTTGAACGTAAACGAATTCCGACAACATCGTTACAGAAATTTACGATGGATTGGAAATCGATGAATCTTAAAATTATAAGGCGTCAGGGAGCCAGCGAGGCTGGGAGCTGAGGGACCAGGGACACAGGGAAGTCGGGAGCCAGGGAGCCAGGGAGCCAGTAAACCAGGGAGCCAAGGAGCCAGGGAGCTCCTCAGCTCCCACGACAAGTCGGCGGGAGAGTCAGAGAACTAGAGAGCAAACGTTTGTTATAATTTACACTAATTCTTTAGTAATTGAAGAAGAGACAAATAAATTCTCAAAATACACAAAATATTGTTTAAAAATTGGTGTGCAAAACAAATAAACAAAGAAATGAGAATGTTGTTGCTTTTTAACGGAAACGAATTCCGACAAAATCGTTACAGAAATTTACGTTGGAATGGAAATCGATGAATCTTAAAAGTGTAAGGAGTCAGGGTGCCAGCGAGGTAGGGAGCTAAGGTTCCAGGGACACAGGGATGGAGGGAGCCACGGAGGCAGGGAGCCATGGAGCCAAGGAGCCAGGGAGCCAGGGAGCCAAGGAGCCAGGGAGCCAGGGAGCCAGGGAGCCCGGGAGCCAGGGAGGCAGGGAGCCAGGGAGTAACGGAGCCCGGGAGCCCGGGAGCCAGGGAGTAACGGAGCCAGGGAGCTAGTAAACCAGAGAGCCACGGAGGCAGGGAGCCAGGAAGCCAGGGAGCCAGGGAGCCAGGGAGCCATGGAGCCAGGGAGTTTCTCAGCTCCCACGAAAATTCGGCCGGGGAGTCAGAGAACTAGAGAGCAAACGTTAGTTATAATTTTCACTACTTCTTTTATAATTGAAGAATAGACAAATAAATTCTCAAAATACACAAAATATTGCTTAAAAATTGGTCTGCAAAACAAATAAACAAAGAAATGAGAATATTGTTGCTTTTGAACGGAAACGAATTCCGACAAAAACGTTACAGAAATTTACGATGAATTGGAAATCGATGAATCTTAAAAGTATAAGGAGTCAGGGAGCCAGCGAGGTAGGGAGCTGAGGGTCCAGGGACACAGGGATGTCGGGAGCCAGGGAGCCAGTAAACCAGGGAGCTAAGGAGCCAGGGAGCTCCTCAGCTCCCACGACAAGTCGGCCGGGGAGGCATGGAGCTAGAGAGCAAACGATTCTTATAATGTTCACCACTTCTTTAATAATTGAAGAATAGACAATTAAATTCTAAAAATTCACAAAATATTGCTTAAAAATTGGTGTGCAAAACAAATAAACAAAGAAATGAGAATGTTGTTGCTTTTGAACGGAAACGAATTCCGACAAAAACGTTACAGAAATTTATGATGGAATGGAAATCGATGAATCTTAAAAGTATAAGGAGTCAGGTTGCCAGCGAGGTAGGGAGCTGAGGTTCCAGCGAGACAGGGATGGAGGGAACCACGGAGGCAGGGAGCCAGGGTTGGAGGGAGCCAGGGAGACAAGGAGCCATTGAGCCAAGGAGCCAGGGAGCCAGGGAGCCAGGGAGCCCGGGAGCCAGGGAGCCAGTAAACCAGAGAGCCAGGGAGCCAGGGAGCCAGGGAGCCAGGGAGCCATGGAGCCATGGAGCCAGGGAGCTTCTCAGCTCCCACGAAAATTCGGCCGGGGAGTCAGAGAACTAGAGAGCAAACGTTAGTTATAATTTTCACTACTTCTTTTATAATTGAAGAATAGACAAATAAATTCTCAATATACACAAAATATTGCTTAAAAATTGGTGTGCAAAACAAATAAACAAAGAAATGAGAATATTGTTGCTTTTGAACGGAAACGAATTCCGACAAAAACGTTACAGAAATTTACGATGAATTGGAAATCGATGAATGTTAAACGTACAAGGAGTCAGGTAGCCAGCGAGATAGGGAACTGAGGGTGCAGGGAGGCAGGGATGTAGGGAGCCAGGTAGCCAGGGAGCCAGTAAACCAGAGAGCCAAGGAGCCAGGAAGCTTATCAGCTCCCACGACAAGTCGGCCGGGGAGTCAGAGAACTAGAGAGCGAACGGTAGTTATAATTTTCACTACTTCTTTTATAATTGAAGAATTGACAAATAAATTCTCAAAATACACAGAAATGTTGCTTAAAAATTGGTGTGCAAAACAAATAAACATAGAAATGAGAATGTTGTTGCTTTTGAACGGAAACGAATACCGACAAAATCGTTACAGAAATTTACGATGGATTGAAAATCGATGAATCTTAAAAGTATAAGGAGTCAGGGAGCCAGCGAGGTAGGGAGCTGAGGGTCCAGGGAGACAGGGATGCAGGGAGCCACGGGGGCAGTGTGCCATGGAGCCAAGGAGCCAGGGAGCCAGGGAGCCAGGGAGCCAGGAAGCCCGGGAGCCCGGGAGACAGGGAGCCAGGGAGCCAGGGAGCCAGTAAACCAGAGAGCCACGGAGGCAGGGAGCCAGGGAGCCAAGGAGCCAGGGAGCCAGGGAGCCAGGGAGCTAGGAAGCCAGGGAGCCAGTAATCCAGACAGCCAGCGAGCCAGGGAGCCAGGGAGCTTCTCAGCTCCCACGACAATTTGGCCGGGGAGTCAGAGAACTAGAGAGCAAACGATAGTTATAATTTTTACTACTTCTTTTATAATTGAAGAATAGACAAATAAATTCTCAAAATACACAGAAATATTGCTTAACAATTCGTGTGCAAAACAAATAAACATAGAAATGAGAATGTTGTTGCTTTTGAACGGAAACCAATTACGACAACATCATTACAGAATTTTACGATAGATTGGAAATCGATGAATCTTAAAAGTATAAGGAGTCAGGGAGCCAGCGAGGTAGGGAGCTGGGAGTCCAGGGAGACAGGGATGTCGGGAGCCACGGAGCCAAGGAGCCAGGGAGCTTCTCAGCTCCCACGACAAGTCGGCCGGGGAGGCAGGAAGCTAGAGAGCAAACGATTCTTATAATGTTCACCACTTCTTTAATAATTAAACAATAGACAAATAAATTCTCAAAATACACAAAATATTGCTTAAAAATTGGTGTGCAAAACAAATAAACAAAGAAATGAGAATGTTGTGGCTTTGAACCGAAACGAATTCCGACAAAAACGTTACAGAAATTTACGATGAATTGGAAATCGATGAATGTTGAAAGTACAAGGAGTCAGGCATCCAGCGAGATAGGGAACTTAGGGTGCAGGGAGGCAGGGATGCAGGGAGCCAGGGAGCCAGGGAGCCAGTAAACCAGAGAGCCAAGGAGCCAGGAAGCTTCTCAGCTCCCACGAAAAGTCGGCCGGGGAGTCAGAGAACTACAGAGCAAACGATTCTTATAATGTTCACCACTTCTTTTATAATTGAAGAATAGACAAATAAATTCTCAAAATACACCGAAATGTTGCTTAAAAATTGGTGTGCAAAACAAATAATCATACAAATGAGAATGTTGTTGCTTTTGAACGGAAACGAATTCCGACAAAAACGTTACAGAAATTTACGATGAATTGGAAATCGATAAATGTTAAACGTACAAGGAGTCAGGTAGCCAGCGAGATAGGGAACTGAGGGTGCAGGGAGGCAGGGATATAGGGAGCTAGGGAGCCAGGGAGCCAGTAAACCAGAGAGCCAAGGAGCCAGGAAGCTTCTCAGCTCCCACGACACGTCGGCCGGGGAGTCAGAGAACTAGAGAGCAAACGTTTGTTATAATTTACACTACTTCTTTAATAATTGAAGAAGAGACAAATAAATTCTCAAAATATACAAAATATTGTTTAAAAATTGGTGTGCAAAACAAATAAACAAAGAAATGAGAATGTTGTTGCTTTTTAACGGAAACGAATTCCGACAAAATCGTTACAGAAATTTACGTTGGAATGGAAATCGATGAATCTTAAAAGTATAAGGAGTCAGGATGCCAGCGAGGTAGGGAGCTGAGGTTCCAGCGAGACAGGGATGGAGGGAACCACGGAGGCGGGGAGCCAGGGAGACAAGGGGCCAAGGAGCCAAGGAGCCAAGGAGCCATGGAGCCAGCGAGCCAGGGAGCCAGTAAACCAGAGAGCCAGGGACCCAGGGAGCCAGGGACCCAGGGAGCCAGTAAACCAGGGAGCCAAGGAGCCAAGGAGCTTCTCAGCTCCTACGACAAGTAGGCCGGGGAGTCAGAGAACTAGAGAGCAAACGTTAGTTATAATTTTCACTACTTCTTTTATAATTGAAGAAGAGACAAATAAATTCTCACAATACACAAAATATTGTTTAAAAATTGGTGTGCAAAACAAATAAACAAAGAAATGAGAATGTTGTTGCTTTTGAACGGAAACGAATTCCGACAAACCGTTACAGAAACTTACGATGAATTGGAAATCGATGAATGTTGAAAGTACAAGGAGTCAGGCATCCAGCGAGATAGGGAACTGAGGGTGCAGGGAGGCAGGGATGTAGGGAACCAGGGAGCCAGGGAGCCAGTAAACCATAGAGCCAAGGAGCCAGGAAGCTTCTCAGCTCCCACGACAAGTCGGCCGGGGAGTCAGAGAACTAGAGAGCGAACGTTAGTTATAATTTTCACTACTTCTTTTATAATTGAAGAATAGACAAATAAATTCTCAAAATACACCGAAATGTTGCTTAAAAATTGGTGTGCAAAACAAATAATCATAGAAATGAGAATGTTGTTGCTTTTCAACGGAAATGAATTGCGACAAAATCGTTACAGAAATTTACGATGGATTGGAAATCGATGAATCTTAAAAGTATAAGGAGACAGGGAGCCAGCGAGATAGGGAACTGAGGGTGCAGGGAGGCAGGGATGTAGGGAGCCAGGGAGCCAGGGAGCCAGTAAACCAGGGAGCCAAGGAGCCAGGAAGCTTCTCAGCTCCCACGACAAGTCGGCCGGGGAGGCATGGAGCTAGAGAGCAAACGATTCTTATAATGTTCACCACTTCTTTAATAATTGAAGAATAGACAAATAATTTCTAAAAATTCACAAAATATTGCTTAAAAATTGGTGTGCAAAACAAATAAACAAAGAAATGAGAATGTTATTGCTTTTGAACGTAAACGAATTCCGACAACATCGTTACAGAAATTTACGATGGATTGGAAATCGATGAATCTTAAAATTATAAGGCGTCAGGGAGCCAGCGAGGCTGGGAGCTGAGGGTCCAGGGACACAGGGAAGTCGGGAGCCAGGGAGCCAGGGAGCCAGTAAACCAGGGAGCCAAGGAGCCAGGGAGCTTCTCAGCTCCCACGACAAGTCGGCGGGAGAGTCAGAGAACTAGAGAGCAAACGTTTGTTATAATTTACACTACTTCTTTAGTAATTGAAGAAGAGACAAATAAATTCTCAAAATACACAAAATATTGTTTAAAAATTGGTGTGCAAAACAAATAAACAAAGAAATGAGAATGTTGTTGCTTTTTAACGGAAACGAATTCCGACAAAATCGTTACAGAAATTTACGTTGGAATGGAAATCGATGAATCTTAAAAGTGTAAGGAGTCAGGGTGCCAGCGAGGTAGGGAGCTAAGGTTCCAGGGACACAGGGATGGAGGGAGCCACGGAGGCAGGGAGCCATGGAGCCAAGGAGCCAGGGAGCCAGGGAGCCAAGGAGCCAGGGAGCCAGGGAGCCAGGGAGCCCGGGAGCCACGGAGGCAGGGAGCCATGGAGCCAAGGAGCCAGGGAGCCAGGGAGCCAAGGAGCCAGGGAGCCAGGGAGCCAGGGAGCCCGGGAGCCAGGGAGGCAGGGAGCCAGGGAATAACGGAGCCCGGGAGCCCGGGAGCCAGGGAGTAACGGAGCCAGGGAGCTAGTAAACCAGAGAGCCACGGAGGCAGGGAGCCAGGAAGCCAGGGAGCCAGGGAGCCAGGGAGCCATGGAGCCAGGGAGTTTCTCAGCTCCCACGAAAATTCGGCCGGGGAGTCAGAGAACTAGAGAGCAAACGTTAGTTATAATTTTCACTACTTCTTTTATAATTGAAGAATAGACAAATAAATTCTCAAAATACACAAAATATTGCTTAAAAATTGGTCTGCAAAACAAATAAACAAAGAAATGAGAATATTGTTGCTTTTGAACGGAAACGAATTCCGACAAAAACGTTACAGAAATTTACGATGAATTGGAAATCGATGAATCTTAAAAGTATAAGGAGTCAGGGAGCCAGCGAGGTAGGGAGCTGAGGGTCCAGGGACACAGGGATGTCGGGAGCCAGGGAGCCAGGGAGCCAGTAAACGAGGGAGCTAAGGAGCCAGGGAGCTCCTCAGCTCCCACGACAAGTCGGCCGGGGAGGCATGGAGCTAGAGAGCAAACGATTCTTATAATGTTCACCACTTCTTTAATAATTGAAGAATAGACAATTAAATTCTAAAAATTCACAAAATATTGCTTAAAAATTGGTGTGCAAAACAAATAAACAAAGAAATGAGAATGTTGTTGCTTTTGAACGGAAACGAATTCCGACAAAAACGTTACAGAAATTTACGATGGAATGGAAATCGATGAATCTTAAAAGTATAAGGAGTCAGGTTGCCAGCGAGGTAGGGAGCTGAGGTTCCAGCGAGACAGGGATGGAGGGAACCACGGAGGCAGGGAGCCAGGGTTGGAGGGAGCCAGGGAGACAAGGAGCCATGGAGCCAAGGAGCCAGGGAGCCAGGGAGCCAGGGAGCCAGGGAGCCCGGGAGCCAGGGAGCCAGTAAACCAGAGAGCCAGGGAGCCAGGGAGCCAGGGAGCCAGGGAGCCATGGAGCCAGGGAGCTTCTCAGCTCCCACGAAAATTCGGCCGGGGAGTCAGAGAACTAGAGAGCAAACGTTAGTTATAATTTTCACTACTTCTTTTATAATTGAAGAATAGACAAATAAATTCTCAATATACACAAAATATTGCTTAAAAATTGGTGTGCAAAACAAATAAACAAAGAAATGAGAATATTGTTGCTTTTGAACGGAAACGAATTCCGACAAAAACGTTACAGAAATTTACGATGAATTGGAAATCGATGAATGTTAAACGTACAAGGAGTCAGGTAGCCAGCGAGATAGGGAACTGAGGGTGCAGGGAGGCAGGGATGTAGGGAGCCAGGTAGCCAGGGAGCCAGTAAACCAGAGAGCCAAGGAGCCAGGAAGCTTATCAGCTCCCACGACAAGTCGGCCGGGGAGTCAGAGAACTAGAGAGCGAACGGTAGTTATAATTTTCACTACTTCTTTTATAATTGAAGAATTGACAAATAAATTCTCAAAATACACAGAAATGTTGCTTAAAAATTGGTGTGCAAAACAAATAAACATAGAAATGAGAATGTTGTTGCTTTTGAACGGAAACGAATACCGACAAAATCGTTACAGAAATTTACGATGGATTGAAAATCGATGAATCTTAAAAGTATAAGGAGTCAGGGAGCCAGCGAGGTAGGGAGCTGAGGGTCCAGGGAGACAGGGATGCAGGGAGCCACGGGGGCAGTGTGCCATGGAGCCAAGGAGCCAGGGAGCCAGGGAGCCAGGGAGCCAGTAAACCAGAGAGCCACGGAGGCAGGGAGCCAGGGAGCCAAGGAGCCAGGGAGCCAGGGAGCCAGGGAGCTAGGAAGCCAGGGAGCCAGTAATCCAGACAGCCAGCGAGCCAGGGAGCCAGGGAGCTTCTCAGCTCCCACGACAATTTGGCCGGGGAGTCAGAGAACTAGAGAGCAAACGATAGTTATAATTTTTACTACTTCTTTTATAATTGAAGAATAGACAAATAAATTCTCAAAATACACAGAAATATTGCTTAACAATTCGTGTGCAAAACAAATAAACATAGAAATGAGAATGTTGTTGCTTTTGAACGGAAACCAATTACGACAACATCATTACAGAATTTTACGATAGATTGGAAATCGATGAATCTTAAAAGTATAAGGAGTCAGGGAGCCAGCGAGGTAGGGAGCTGGGAGTCCAGGGAGACAGGGATGTCGGGAGCCACGGAGCCAAGGAGCCAGGGAGCTTCTCAGCTCCCACGACAAGTCGGCCGGGGAGGCAGGAAGCTAGAGAGCAAACGATTCTTATAATGTTCACCACTTCTTTAATAATTAAACAATAGACAAATAAATTCTCAAAATACACAAAATATTGCTTAAAAATTGGTGTGCAAAACAAATAAACAAAGAAATGAGAATGTTGTGGCTTTGAACCGAAACGAATTCCGACAAAAACGTTACAGAAATTTACGATGAATTGGAAATCGATGAATGTTGAAAGTACAAGGAGTCAGGCATCCAGCGAGATAGGGAACTTAGGGTGCAGGGAGGCAGGGATGCAGGGAGCCAGGGAGCCAGGGAGCCAGTAAACCAGAGAGCCAAGGAGCCAGGAAGCTTCTCAGCTCCCACGAAAAGTCGGCCGGGGAGTCAGAGAACTACAGAGCAAACGTTAGTTATAATTTTCAATACTTCTTTAATAATTGAAGAAGAGACAAATAAATTCTCAAAATACACAAAATATTGTTTAAAAATTGGTGTGCAAAACAAATAAACAAAGAAATGAGAATATTGTTGCTTTTGAACGGAAACGAATTCCGACAAAAACGTTACAGAAATTTACGATGAATTGGAAATCGATGAATGTTAAACGTATAAGGAGTCAGGTAGCCAGCGAGATAGGGAACTGAGGGTGCAGGGAGGCAGGGATGTAGGGAGCCAGGTAGCCAGGGAGCCAGTAAACCAGAGAGCCAAGGAGCCAGGAAGCTTATCAGCTCCCACGACAAGTCGGCCGGGGAGTCAGAGAACTAGAGAGCGAACGGTAGTTATAATTTTCACTACTTCTTTTATAATTGAAGAATAGACAAATAAATTCTCAAAATACACAGAAATGTTGCTTAAAAATTGGTGTGCAAAACAAATAAACATAGAAATGAGAATGTTGTTGCTTTTGAACGGAAACGAATACCGACAAAATCGTTACAGAAATTTACGATGAATTGGAAATCGATGAATGTTAAAAGTACAAGGAGTCAGGGATCCAGCGAGATAGGGAACTGAGGGTGCAGGGAGGCAGGGATGTAGGGAGCCAGGGAGCCTGGCCGCCAGGGAGCCAGTAAACCAGGGAGCCAAGTAGACAGGGAGCTCCTCAGCTCCCACGACAAGTCGGCCGGGGAGTCAGAGAACTAGAGAGCAAACGTTTGGGGGAGGGGGATTTTCACTACTTCTTTAATAATTGAAGAAGAGACAAATAAATTCTCAAAATACACAAAATATTGTTTAAAAATTGGTGTGCAAAACAAATAAACAAAGAAATGAGAATGTTGTTGCTTTTGAACGGAAACGAATTCCGACAAAATCGTTACAGAAATTTACGATGAAATGGAAATCGATGAATGTTAAAAGTATAAGGAGTCAGGGAGCCAGCGAGATAGGGAACTGAGGGAGCAGGGAGGCAGGGATGTAGGGAGCCAGGGAGCCAGGGAGCCAGTAAACCAGGGAGCCAAGGAGCCAGGGAGCTTCTCAGCTCCCACGACAAGTCGGCCGGGGAGGCATGGAGCTAGAGAGCAAACGATTCTTATAATGTTCACCACTTCTTTTATAATTGAAGAATAGACAAATAAATTCTCAAAATACACCGAAATGTTGCTTAAAAATTGGTGTGCAAAACAAATAATCATACAAATGAGAATGTTGTTGCTTTTGAACGGAAATGAATTGCGACAAAATCGTTACAGAAATTTACGATGGATTGGAAATCGATGAATCTTAAAAGTATAAGGAGTCAGGGAGCCAGCGAGATAGGGAACTGAGGGTGCAGGGAGGCAGGGATGTAGGGAGCCAGGGAGCCAGGGAGCCAGTAAACCAGAGAGCCAAGGAGCCAGGAAGCTTCTCAGCTCCCACGACAAGTCGGCCGGGGAGTCAGAGAACTAGAGTGCAAACCCTAGTTATAATTTTCAATACTTCTTTAATAATTGAAGAAGAGACGAATAAATTCTCAAAATACACAAAATATTGTTTAAAAATTGGTGTGCAAAACAAATAAACAAAGAAATGAGAATGTTGTTGCTTTTGAACGGAAACGAATTCCGACAAAATCGTTACAGAAATTTACGATGGAATGGAAATCGATGAATCTTAAAAGTATAAGGAGTCAGGGAGCCAGCGAGATAGGGAACTGAGGGTGCAGGGAGGCAGGGATGTAGGGAGCCAGGGAGGAAGGGAGCCAGTAAACCAGAGAGCCAAGGAGCCAGGAAGCTTCTCAGCTCCCACGACAATTCGGCCGGTGAGACAGAGAACTAGAGAGCAAACGTTAGTTATAATTTTCAATACTTCTTTAAACATTGAAGAAGAGACAAATAAATTCTCAAAATACACAAAATATTGTTTAAAAATTGGTGTGCAAAACAAATAAACAAAGAAATGAGAATGTTGTTGCTTTTGAACGGAAACGAATTCCGACAAAAACGTTACAGAAATTTACGATGAATTGGAAATCGATGAATGTTAAACGTACAAGGAGTCAGGCAGTCAGCGAGATAGGGAACTGAGGGTGCAGGGAGGCAGGGATATAGGGAGCCAGGGAGCCAGGGCGCCAGTAAACCAGAGAGCCAAGGAGCCAGGAAGCTTCTCAGCTCCCACGAAAATTCGGCCGGGGAGTCAGAGAACTAGAGAGCAAACGTTTGTTATAATTTACACTACTTCTTCAATAATTGAAGAATAGACAATTACATTCTCAAAATACACAAAATATTGCTTAAAAATTGGTGTGCAAAACAAATAAACAAAGAAATGAGAATGTTGTTGCTTTTGAACGGAAACGAATTCCGACAAAAACGTTACAGAAATTTACGATGGAATGGAAATCGATGAATCTTAAAAGTATAAGGAGTCAGGTTGCCAGCGAGGTAGGGAACTGAGGGTGCAGGGAGGCAGGGATGTAGGGAGCCAGGGAGCCAGGGAGCCAGTAAACCAGGGAGCCAAGGAGCCAGGAAGCTTCTCAGCTCCCACGACAAGTCGGCCGGGGAGGCATGGAGCTAGAGAGCAAACGATTCTTATAATGTTCACCACTTCTTTAATAATTGAAGAATAGACAAATAAATTCTAAAAATTCACAAAATATTGCTTAAAAATTGGTGTGCAAAACAAATAAACAAAGAAATGAGAATGTTATTGCTTTTGAACGTAAACGAATTCCGACAACATCGTTACAGAAATTTACGATGGATTGGAAATCGATGAATCTTAAAATTATAAGGCGTCAGGGAGCCAGCGAGGCTGGGAGCTGAGGGTCCAGGGACACAGGGAAGTCGGGAGCCAGGGAGCCAGGGAGCCAGTAAACCAGGGAGCCAAGGAGCCAGGGAGCTCCTCAGCTCCCACGACAAGTCGGCGGGAGAGTCAGAGAACTAGAGAGCAAACGTTTGTTATAATTTACACTAATTCTTTAGTAATTGAAGAAGAGACAAATAAATTCTCAAAATACACAAAATATTGTTTAAAAATTGGTGTGCAAAACAAATAAACAAAGAAATGAGAATGTTGTTGCTTTTTAACGGAAACGAATTCCGACAAAATCGTTACAGAAATTTACGTTGGAATGGAAATCGATGAATCTTAAAAGTGTAAGGAGTCAGGGTGCCAGCGAGGTAGGGAGCTAAGGTTCCAGGGACACAGGGATGGAGGGAGCCACGGAGGCAGGGAGCCATGGAGCCAAGGAGCCAGGGAGCCAGGGAGCCAAGGAGCCAGGGAGCCAGGGAGCCAGGGAGCCCGGGAGCCAGGGAGGCAGGGAGCCAGGGAGCTAGTAAACCAGAGAGCCACGGAGGCAGGGAGCCAGGAAGCCAGGGAGCCAGGGAGCCAGGGAGCCATGGAGCCAGGGAGTTTCTCAGCTCCCACGAAAATTCGGCCGGGGAGTCAGAGAACTAGAGAGCAAACGTTAGTTATAATTTTCACTACTTCTTTTATAATTGAAGAATAGACAAATAAATTCTCAAAATACACAAAATATTGCTTAAAAATTGGTCTGCAAAACAAATAAACAAAGAAATGAGAATATTGTTGCTTTTGAACGGAAACGAATTCCGACAAAAACGTTACAGAAATTTACGATGAATTGGAAATCGATGAATCTTAAAAGTATAAGGAGTCAGGGAGCCAGCGAGGTAGGGAGCTGAGGGTCCAGGGACACAGGGATGTCGGGAGCCAGGGAGCCAGGGAGCCAGTAAACCAGGGAGCTAAGGAGCCAGGGAGCTCCTCAGCTCCCACGACAAGTCGGCCGGGGAGGCATGGAGCTAGAGAGCAAACGATTCTTATAATGTTCACCACTTCTTTAATAATTGAAGAATAGACAATTAAATTCTAAAAATTCACAAAATATTGCTTAAAAATTGGTGTGCAAAACAAATAAACAAAGAAATGAGAATGTTGTTGCTTTTGAACGGAAACGAATTCCGACAAAAACGTTACAGAAATTTATGATGGAATGGAAATCGATGAATCTTAAAAGTATAAGGAGTCAGGTTGCCAGCGAGGTAGGGAGCTGAGGTTCCAGCGAGACAGGGATGGAGGGAACCACGGAGGCAGGGAGCCAGGGTTGGAGGGAGCCAGGGAGACAAGGAGCCATTGAGCCAAGGAGCCAGGGAGCCAGGGAGCCAGGGAGCCCGGGAGCCAGGGAGCCAGTAAACCAGAGAGCCAGGGAGCCAGGGAGCCAGGGAGCCAGGGAGCCATGGAGCCAGGGAGCTTCTCAGCTCCCACGAAAATTCGGCCGGGGAGTCAGAGAACTAGAGAGCAAACGTTAGTTATAATTTTCACTACTTCTTTTATAATTGAAGAATAGACAAATAAATTCTCAATATACACAAAATATTGCTTAAAAATTGGTGTGCAAAACAAATAAACAAAGAAATGAGAATATTGTTGCTTTTGAACGGAAACGAATTCCGACAAAAACGTTACAGAAATTTACGATGAATTGGAAATCGATGAATGTTAAACGTACAAGGAGTCAGGTAGCCAGCGAGATAGGGAACTGAGGGTGCAGGGAGGCAGGGATGTAGGGAGCCAGGTAGCCAGGGAGCCAGTAAACCAGAGAGCCAAGGAGCCAGGAAGCTTATCAGCTCCCACGACAAGTCGGCCGGGGAGTCAGAGAACTAGAGAGCGAACGGTAGTTATAATTTTCACTACTTCTTTTATAATTGAAGAATTGACAAATAAATTCTCAAAATACACAGAAATGTTGCTTAAAAATTGGTGTGCAAAACAAATAAACATAGAAATGAGAATGTTGTTGCTTTTGAACGGAAACGAATACCGACAAAATCGTTACAGAAATTTACGATGGATTGAAAATCGATGAATCTTAAAAGTATAAGGAGTCAGGGAGCCAGCGAGGTAGGGAGCTGAGGGTCCAGGGAGACAGGGATGCAGGGAGCCACGGGGGCAGTGTGCCATGGAGCCAAGGAGCCAGGGAGCCAGGGAGCCAGGGAGCCAGGAAGCCCGGGAGCCCGGGAGACAGGGAGCCAGGGAGCCAGGGAGCCAGTAAACCAGAGAGCCACGGAGGCAGGGAGCCAGGGAGCCAAGGAGCCAGGGAGCCAGGGAGCCAGGGAGCTAGGAAGCCAGGGAGCCAGTAATCCAGACAGCCAGCGAGCCAGGGAGCCAGGGAGCTTCTCAGCTCCCACGACAATTTGGCCGGGGAGTCAGAGAACTAGAGAGCAAACGATAGTTATAATTTTTACTACTTCTTTTATAATTGAAGAATAGACAAATAAATTCTCAAAATACACAGAAATATTGCTTAACAATTCGTGTGCAAAACAAATAAACATAGAAATGAGAATGTTGTTGCTTTTGAACGGAAACCAATTACGACAACATCATTACAGAATTTTACGATAGATTGGAAATCGATGAATCTTAAAAGTATAAGGAGTCAGGGAGCCAGCGAGGTAGGGAGCTGGGAGTCCAGGGAGACAGGGATGTCGGGAGCCACGGAGCCAAGGAGCCAGGGAGCTTCTCAGCTCCCACGACAAGTCGGCCGGGGAGGCAGGAAGCTAGAGAGCAAACGATTCTTATAATGTTCACCACTTCTTTAATAATTAAACAATAGACAAATAAATTCTCAAAATACACAAAATATTGCTTAAAAATTGGTGTGCAAAACAAATAAACAAAGAAATGAGAATGTTGTGGCTTTGAACCGAAACGAATTCCGACAAAAACGTTACAGAAATTTACGATGAATTGGAAATCGATGAATGTTGAAAGTACAAGGAGTCAGGCATCCAGCGAGATAGGGAACTTAGGGTGCAGGGAGGCAGGGATGCAGGGAGCCAGGGAGCCAGGGAGCCAGTAAACCAGAGAGCCAAGGAGCCAGGAAGCTTCTCAGCTCCCACGAAAAGTCGGCCGGGGAGTCAGAGAACTACAGAGCAAACGTTAGTTATAATTTTCAATACTTCATTAATAATTGAAGAAGAGACAAATAAATTCTCAAAATACACAAAATATTGTTTAAAAATTGGTGTGCAAAACAAATAAACAAAGAAATGAGAATATTGTTGCTTTTGAACGGAAACGAATTCCGACAAAAACGTTACAGAAATTTACGATGAATTGGAAATCGATGAATGTTAAACGTACAAGGAGTCAGGTAGCCAGCGAGATAGGGAACTGAGGGTGCAGGGAGGCAGGGATGTAGGGAGCCAGGTAGCCAGGGAGCCAGTAAACCAGAGAGCCAAGGAGCCAGGAAGCTTATCAGCTCCCACGACAAGTCGGCCGGGGAGTCAGAGAACTAGAGAGCGAACGGTAGTTATAATTTTCACTACTTCTTTTATAATTGAAGAATAGACAAATAAATTCTCAAAATACACAGAAATGTTGCTTAAAAATTGGTGTGCAAAACAAATAAACATAGAAATGAGAATGTTGTTGCTTTTGAACGGAAACGAATACCGACAAAATCGTTACAGAAATTTACGATGAATTGGAAATCGATGAATGTTAAAAGTACAAGGAGTCAGGGATCCAGCGAGATAGGGAACTGAGGGTGCAGGGAGGCAGGGATGTAGGGAGCCAGGGAGCCTGGCCGCCAGGGAGCCAGTAAACCAGGGAGCCAAGTAGACAGGGAGCTCCTCAGCTCCCACGACAAGTCGGCCGGGGAGTCAGAGAACTAGAGAGCAAACGTTTGGGGGAGGGGGATTTTCACTACTTCTTTAATAATTGAAGAAGAGACAAATAAATTCTCAAAATACACAAAATATTGTTTAAAAATTGGTGTGAAAAACAAATAAACAAAGAAATGAGAATGTTGTTGCTTTTGAACGGAAACGAATTCCGACAAAAACGTTACAGAAATTTACGATGAATTGGAAATCGATAAATGTTAAACGTACAAGGAGTCAGGTAGCCAGCGAGATAGGGAACTGAGGGTGCAGGGAGGCAGGGATGTAGGGAGCCAGGTAGCCAGGGAGCCAGTAAACCAGAGAGCCAAGGAGCCAGGAAGCTTCTCAGCTCCCACGACAAGTCGGCCGGGGAGTCAGAGAACTAGAGAGCGAACGTTAGTTATAATTTTCACTACTTCTTTTATAATTGAAGAAGAGACAAATAAATTCTCAAAATACACAAAATATTGTTTAAAAATTGGTGTGCAAAACAAATAAACAAAGAAATGAGAATGTTGTTGCTTTTGAACGGAAACGAATTCCGACAAAAACGTTACAGAAATTTACGATGAATTGGAAATCGATGAATGTTGAAAGTACAAGGAGTCAGGCATCCAGCGAGATAGGGAACTGAGGGTGCAGGGAGGCAGGGATGCAGGGAGCCAGGGAGCCAGGGAGCCAGTAAACCAGGGAGCCAAGGAGCCAGGGAGCTTCTCAGCTCCCACGACAAGTCGGCCGGGGAGGCATGGAGCTAGAGAGCAAACGATTCTTATAATGTTCACCACTTCTTTTATAATTGAAGAATAGACAAATAAATTCTCAAAATACACCGAAATGTTGCTTAAAAATTGGTGTGCAAAACAAATAATCATACAAATGAGAATGTTGTTGCTTTTGAACGGAAATTAATTGCGACAAAATCGTTACAGAAATTTACGATGGATTGGAAATCGATGAATCTTAAAAGTATAAGGAGTCAGGGAGCCAGCGAGATAGGGAACTGAGGGTGCAGGGAGGCAGGGATGTAGGGAGCCAGGGAGCCAGGGAGCCAGGGAGCCAGTAAACCAGAGAGCCAAGGAGCCAGGAAGCTTCTCAGCTCCCACGACAATTCGGCCGGGGAGTCAGAGAACTAGAGTGCAAACGTTAGTTATAATTTTCAATACTTCTTTAATAATTGAAGAAGAGACAAATAAATTCTCAAAATACACAAAATATTGTTTAAAAATTGGTGTGCAAAACAAATAAACAAAGAAATGAGGATGTTGTTGCTTTTGAACGGAAACGAATTCCGACAAAATCGTTACAGAAATTTACGATGGAATGGAAATCGATGAATCTTAAAAGTATAAGGAGTCAGGGAGCCAGCGAGATAGGGAACTGAGGGTGCAGGGAGGCAGGGATGTAGGGAGCCAGGGAGGAAGGGAGCCAGTAAACCAGAGAGCCAAGGAGCCAGGAAGCTTCTCAGCTCCCACGACAATTCGGCCGGTGAGACAGAGAACTAGAGAGCAAACGTTACTTATAATTTTCAATACTTCTTTAAAAATTGAAGAAGAGACAAATAAATTCTCAAAATACACAAAATATTGTTTAAAAATTGGTGTGCAAAACAAATAAACAAAGAAATGAGAATGTTGTTGCTTTTGAACGGAAACGAATTCCGACAAAAACGTTACAGAAATTTACGATGAATTGGAAATCGATGAATGTTAAACGTACAAGGAGTCAGGCAGTCAGCGAGATAGGGAACTGAGGGTGCAGGGAGGCAGGGATGTCGTGAGCCACGGAGCCAAGGAGCCAGGGAGCTTCTCAGCTCCTACGACAAGTCGGCCGGGGAGGCAGGAAGCTAGAAAGCAAACGATTCTTATAATGTTCACCACTTCTTTAATAATTAAAGAATAGACAAATAAATTCTCAAAATACACAAAAGATTGCTTAAAAATTGGTGTGCAAAACAAATAAACAAAGAAATGAGAATGTTGTGGCTTTGAACCGAAACGAATTCCGACAAAAACGTTACAGAAATTTACGATGAATTGGAAATCGATGAATGTTGAAAGTACAAGGAGTCAGGCATCCAGCGAGATAGGGAACTGAGGGTGCAGGGAGGCAGGGATCCAGGGATCCAGGGAGCCAGGGAGCCAGTAAACCAGAGAGCCAAGGAGCCAGGAAGCTTCTCAGCTCCCACGAAAAGTCGGCCGGGGAGTCAGAGAACTACAGAGCAAACGTTAGTTATAATTTTCAATACTTCTTTAATAATTGAAGAAGAGACAAATAAATTCTCAAAATACACAAAATATTGTTTAAAAATTGGTGTGCAAAACAAATAAACAAAGAAATGAGAATGTTGTTGCTTTTGAACGGAAACGAATTCCGACAAAATCGTTACAGAAATTTACGATGGAATGGAAATCGATGAATCTTAAAAGTATAAGGAGTCAGGGAGCCAGCGAGATAGGGAACTGAGGGAGCAGGGAGGCAGGGATGTAGGGAGCCAGGGAGCCAGGGAGCCAGTAAACCAGAGAGCCAAGGAGCCAGGAAGCTTCTCAGCTCCCACGACAAGTCGGCCGGGGAGGCATGGAGCTAGAGAGCAAACGATTCTTATAATGTTCACCACTTCTTTTATAATTGAAGAATAGACAAATAAATTCTCAAAATACAGCGAAATGTTGCTTAAAAATTGGTGTGCAAAACAAATAAACATACAAATGAGAATGTTGTTGCTTTTGAACGGAAATGAATTGCGACAAAATCGTTACAGAAATTTACGATGGATTGGAAATCGATGAATCTTAAAAGTATAAGGAGTCAGGGAGCCAGCGAGATAGGGAACTGAGGGTGCAGGGAGGCAGGGATGTAGGGAGCCAGGGAGCCAGGGAGCCAGTAAACCAGAGAGCCAAGGAGCCAGGAAGCTTCTCAGCTCCCACGACAAGTCGGCCGGGGAGGCATGGAGCTAGAGAGCAAACGATTCTTATAATGTTCACCACTTCTTTTATAATTGAAGAATAGACAAATAAATTCTCAAAATACACCGAAATGTTGCTTAAAAATTGGTGTGCAAAACAAATAATCATACAAATGAGAATGTTGTTGCTTTTGAACGGAAATTAATTGCGACAAAATCGTTACAGAAATTTACGATGGATTGGAAATCGATGAATCTTAAAAGTATAAGGAGTCAGGGAGCCAGCGAGATAGGGAACTGAGGGTGCAGGGAGGCAGGGATGTAGGGAGCCAGGGAGCCAGGGAGCCAGGGAGCCAGTAAACCAGAGAGCCAAGGAGCCAGGAAGCTTCTCAGCTCCCACGACAATTCGGCCGGGGAGTCAGAGAACTAGAGTGCAAACGTTAGTTATAATTTTCAATACTTCTTTAATAATTGAAGAAGAGACAAATAAATTCTCAAAATACACAAAATATTGTTTAAAAATTGGTGTGCAAAACAAATAAACAAAGAAATGAGGATGTTGTTGCTTTTGAACGGAAACGAATTCCGACAAAATCGTTACAGAAATTTACGATGGAATGGAAATCGATGAATCTTAAAAGTATAAGGAGTCAGGGAGCCAGCGAGATAGGGAACTGAGGGTGCAGGGAGGCAGGGATCCAGGGATCCAGGGAGCCAGGGAGCCAGTAAACCAGAGAGCCAAGGAGCCAGGAAGCTTCTCAGCTCCCACGAAAAGTCGGCCGGGGAGTCAGAGAACTACAGAGCAAACGTTAGTTATAATTTTCAATACTTCTTTAATAATTGAAGAAGAGACAAATAAATTCTCAAAATACACAAAATATTGTTTAAAAATTGGTGTGCAAAACAAATAAACAAAGAAATGAGAATGTTGTTGCTTTTGAACGGAAACGAATTCCGACAAAATCGTTACAGAAATTTACGATGGAATGGAAATCGATGAATCTTAAAAGTATAAGGAGTCAGGGAGCCAGCGAGATAGGGAACTGAGGGAGCAGGGAGGCAGGGATGTAGGGAGCCAGGGAGCCAGGGAGCCAGTAAACCAGGGAGCCAAGGAGCCAGGGAGCTTCTCAGCTCCCACGACAAGTCGGCCGGGGAGGCATGGAGCTAGAGAGCAAACGATTCTTATAATGTTCACCACTTCTTTTATAATTGAAGAATAGACAAATAAATTCTCAAAATACAGCGAAATGTTGCTTAAAAATTGGTGTGCAAAACAAATAAACATACAAATGAGAATGTTGTTGCTTTTGAACGGAAATGAATTGCGACAAAATCGTTACAGAAATTTACGATGGATTGGAAATCGATGAATCTTAAAAGTATAAGGAGTCAGGGAGCCAGCGAGATAGGGAACTGAGGGTGCAGGGAGGCAGGGATGTAGGGAGCCAGGGAGCCAGGGAGCCAGTAAACCAGAGAGCCAAGGAGCCAGGAAGCTTCTCAGCTCCCACGACAAGTCGGCCGGGGAGTCAGAGAACTAGAGTGCAAACCCTAGTTATAATTTTCAATACTTCTTTAATAATTGAAGAAGAGACGAATAAATTCTCAAAATAAACAAAATATTGTTTAAAAATTGGTGTGCAAAACAAATAAACAAAGAAATGAGAATGTTGTTGCTTTTGAACGGAAACGAATTCCGACAAAATCGTTACAGAAATTTACGATGGAATGGAAATCGATGAATCTTAAAAGTATAAGGAGTCAGGGAGCCAGCGAGATAGGGAACTGAGGGTGCAGGGAGGCAGGGATGTAGGGAGCCAGGGAGGAAGGGAGCCAGTAAACCAGAGAGCCAAGGAGCCAGGAAGCTTCTCATCTCCCACGACAATTCGGCCGGTGAGACAGAGAACTAGAGAGCAAACGTTAGTTATAATTTTCAATACTTCTTTAAACATTGAAGAAGAGACAAATAAATTCTCAAAATACACAAAATATTGTTTAAAAATTGGTGTGCAAAACAAATAAACAAAGAAATGAGAATGTTGTTGCTTTTGAACGGAAACGAATTCCGACAAAAACGTTACAGAAATTTACGATGAATTGGAAATCGATGAATGTTAAACGTACAAGGAGTCAGGCAGTCAGCGAGATAGGGAACTGAGGGTGCAGGGAGGCAGGGATATAGGGAGCCAGGGAGCCAGGGCGACAGTAAACCAGAGAGCCAAGGAGCCAGGAAGCTTCTCAGCTCCCACGAAAATTCGGCCGGGGAGTCAGAGAACTAGAGAGCAAACGTTTGTTATAATTTACACTACTTCTTCAATAATTGAAGAATAGACAATTACATTCTCAAAATACACAAAATATTGCTTAAAAATTGGTGTGCAAAACAAATAAACAAAGAAATGAGAATGTTGTTGCTTTTGAACGGAAACGAATTCCGACAAAAACGTTACAGAAATTTACGATGGAATGGAAATCGATGAATCTTAAAAGTATAAGGAGTCAGGTTGCCAGCGAGGTAGGGAACTGAGGGTGCAGGGAGGCAGGGATGTAGGGAGCCAGGGATCCAGGGAGCCAGTAAACCAGGGAGCCAAGGAGCCAGGAAGCTTCTCAGCTCCCACGACAAGTCGGCCGGGGAGGCATGGAGCTAGAGAGCAAACGATTCTTATAATGTTCACCACTTCTTTAATAATTGAAGAATAGACAAATAAATTCTAAAAATTCACAAAATATTGCTTAAAAATTGGTGTGCAAAACAAATAAACAAAGAAATGAGAATGTTATTGCTTTTGAACGTAAACGAATTCCGACAACATCGTTACAGAAATTTACGATGGATTGGAAATCGATGAATCTTAAAATTATAAGGCGTCAGGGAGCCAGCGAGGCTGGGAGCTGAGGGTCCAGGGACACAGGGAAGTCGGGAGCCAGGGAGCCAGGGAGCCAGTAAACCAGGGAGCCAAGGAGCCAGGGAGCTCCTCAGCTCCCACGACAAGTCGGCGGGAGAGTCAGAGAACTAGAGAGCAAACGTTTGTTATAATTTACACTACTTCTTTAGTAATTGAAGAAGAGACAAATAAATTCTCAAAATACACAAAATATTGTTTAAAAATTGGTGTGCAAAACAAATAAACAAAGAAATGAGAATGTTGTTGCTTTTTAACGGAAACGAATTCCGACAAAATCGTTACAGAAATTTACGTTGGAATGGAAATCGATGAATCTTAAAAGTGTAAGGAGTCAGGGTGCCAGCGAGGTAGGGAGCTAAGGTTCCAGGGACACAGGGATGGAGGGAGCCACGGAGGCAGGGAGCCATGGAGCCAAGGAGCCAGGGAGCCAGGGAGCCAAGGAGCCAGGGAGCCAGGGAGCCAGGGAGCCAGGGAGCCCGGGAGCCAGGGAGGCAGGGAGCCAGGGAGTAACGGAGCCCGGGAGCCCGGGAGCCAGGGAGTAACGGAGCCAGGGAGCTAGTAAACCAGAGAGCCACGGAGGCAGGGAGCCAGGAAGCCAGGGAGCCAGGGAGCCAGGGAGCCATGGAGCCAGGGAGTTTCTCAGCTCCCACGAAAATTCGGCCGGGGAGTCAGAGAACTAGAGAGCAAACGTTAGTTATAATTTTCACTACTTCTTTTATAATTGAAGAATAGACAAATAAATTCTCAAAATACACAAAATATTGCTTAAAAATTGGTCTGCAAAACAAATAAACAAAGAAATGAGAATATTGTTGCTTTTGAACGGAAACGAATTCCGACAAAAACGTTACAGAAATTTACGATGAATTGGAAATCGATGAATCTTAAAAGTATAAGGAGTCAGGGATCCAGCGAGGTAGGGAGCTGAGGGTCCAGGGACACAGGGATGTCGGGAGCCAGGGAGCCAGGGAGCCAGTAAACCAGGGAGCTAAGGAGCCAGGGAGCTCCTCAGCTCCCACGACAAGTCGGCCGGGGAGGCATGGAGCTAGAGAGCAAACGATTCTTATAATGTTCACCACTTCTTTAATAATTGAAGAATAGACAATTAAATTCTAAAAATTCACAAAATATTGCTTAAAAATTGGTGTGCAAAACAAATAAACAAAGAAATGAGAATGTTGTTGCTTTTGAACGGAAACGAATTCCGACAAAAACGTTACAGAAATTTACGATGGAATGGAAATCGATGAATCTTAAAAGTATAAGTAGTCAGGTTGCCAGCGAGGTAGGGAGCTGAGGTTCCAGCGAGACAGGGATGGAGGGAACCACGGAGGCAGGGAGCCAGGGTTGGAGGGAGCCAGGGAGACAAGGAGCCATGGAGCCAAGGAGCCAGGGAGCCAGGGAGCCAGGGAGCCAGGGAGCCCGGGAGCCAGGGAGCCAGTAAACCAGAGAGCCAGGGAGCCAGGGAGCCAGGGAGCCAGGGAGCCATGGAGCCAGGGAGCTTCTCAGCTCCCACGAAAATTCGGCCGGGGAGTCAGAGAACTAGAGAGCAAACGTTAGTTATAATTTTCACTACTTCTTTTATAATTGAAGAATAGACAAATAAATTCTCAATATACACAAAATATTGCTTAAAAATTGGTGTGCAAAACAAATAAACAAAGAAATGAGAATATTGTTGCTTTTGAACGGAAACGAATTCCGACAAAAACGTTACAGAAATTTACGATGAATTGGAAATCGATGAATGTTAAACGTACAAGGAGTCAGGTAGCCAGCGAGATAGGGAACTGAGGGTGCAGGGAGGCAGGGATGTAGGGAGCCAGGTAGCCAGGGAGCCAGTAAACCAGAGAGCCAAGGAGCCAGGAAGCTTATCAGCTCCCACGACAAGTCGGCCGGGGAGTCAGAGAACTAGAGAGCGAACGGTAGTTATAATTTTCACTACTTCTTTTATAATTGAAGAATTGACAAATAAATTCTCAAAATACACAGAAATGTTGCTTAAAAATTGGTGTGCAAAACAAATAAACATAGAAATGAGAATGTTGTTGCTTTTGAACGGAAACGAATACCGACAAAATCGTTACAGAAATTTACGATGGATTGAAAATCGATGAATCTTAAAAGTATAAGGAGTCAGGGAGCCAGCGAGGTAGGGAGCTGAGGGTCCAGGGAGACAGGGATGCAGGGAGCCACGTGGGCAGTGTGCCATGGAGCCAAGGAGCCAGGGAGCCAGGGAGCCAGGGAGCCAGGAAGCCCGGGAGCCCGGGAGACAGGGAGCCAGGGAGCCAGGGAGCCAGTAAACCAGAGAGCCACGGAGGCAGGGAGCCAGGGAGCCAAGGAGCCAGGGAGCCAGGGAGCCAGGGAGCTAGGAAGCCAGGGAGCCAGTAATCCAGACAGCCAGCGAGCCAGGGAGCCAGGGAGCTTCTCAGCTCCCACGACAATTTGGCCGGGGAGTCAGAGAACTAGAGAGCAAACGATAGTTATAATTTTTACTACTTCTTTTATAATTGAAGAATAGACAAATAAATTCTCAAAATACACAGAAATATTGCTTAACAATTCGTGTGCAAAACAAATAAACATAGAAATGAGAATGTTGTTGCTTTTGAACGGAAACCAATTACGACAACATCATTACAGAATTTTACGATAGATTGGAAATCGATGAATCTTAAAAGTATAAGGAGTCAGGGAGCCAGCGAGGTAGGGAGCTGGGAGTCCAGGGAGACAGGGATGTCGGGAGCCACGGAGCCAAGGAGCCAGGGAGCTTCTCAGCTCCCACGACAAGTCGGCCGGGGAGGCAGGAAGCTAGAGAGCAAACGATTCTTATAATGTTCACCACTTCTTTAATAATTAAACAATAGACAAATAAATTCTCAAAATACACAAAATATTGTTTAAAAATTGGTGTGCAAAACAAATAAACAAAGAAATGAGAATGTTGTGGCTTTGAACCGAAACGAATTCCGACAAAAACGTTACAGAAATTTACGATGAATTGGAAATCGATGAATGTTGAAAGTACAAGGAGTCAGGCATCCAGCGAGATAGGGAACTTAGGGTGCAGGGAGGCAGGGATGCAGGGAGCCAGGGAGCCAGGGAGCCAGTAAACCAGAGAGCCAAGGAGCCAGGAAGCTTCTCAGCTCCCACGAAAAGTCGGCCGGGGAGTCAGAGAACTACAGAGCAAACGTTAGTTATAATTTTCAATACTTCTTTAATAATTGAAGAAGAGACAAATAAATTCTCAAAATACACAAAATATTGTTTAAAAATTGGTGTGCAAAACAAATAAACAAAGAAATGAGAATATTGTTGCTTTTGATCGGAAACGAATTCCGACAAAAACGTTACAGAAATTTACGATGAATTGGAAATCGATGAATGTTAAACGTATAAGGAGTCAGGTAGCCAGCGAGATAGGGAACTGAGGGTGCAGGGAGGCAGGGATGTAGGGAGCCAGGTAGCCAGGGAGCCAGTAAACCAGAGAGCCAAGGAGCCAGGAAGCTTATCAGCTCCCACGACAAGTCGGCCGGGGAGTCAGAGAACTAGAGAGCGAACGGTAGTTATAATTTTCACTACTTCTTTTATAATTGAAGAATAGACAAATAAATTCTCAAAATACACAGAAATGTTGCTTAAAAATTGGTGTGCAAAACAAATAAACATAGAAATGAGAATGTTGTTGCTTTTGAACGGAAACGAATACCGACAAAATCGTTACAGAAATTTACGATGAATTGGAAATCGATGAATGTTAAAAGTACAAGGAGTCAGGGATCCAGCGAGATAGGGAACTGAGGGTGCAGGGAGGCAGGGATGTAGGGAGCCAGGGAGCCTGGCCGCCAGGGAGCCAGTAAACCAGGGAGCCAAGTAGACAGGGAGCTCCTCAGCTCCCACGACAAGTCGGCCGGGGAGTCAGAGAACTAGAGAGCAAACGTTTGGGGGAGGGGGATTTTCACTACTTCTTTAATAATTGAAGAAGAGACAAATAAATTCTCAAAATACACAAAATATTGTTTAAAAATTGGTGTGCAAAACAAATAAACAAAGAAATGAGAATGTTGTTGCTTTTGAACGGAAACGAATTCCGACAAAAACGTTACAGAAATTTACGATGAATTGGAAATCGATAAATGTTAAACGTACAAGGAGTCAGGTAGCCAGCGAGATAGGGAACTGAGGGTGCAGGGAGGCAGGGATGTAGGGAGCCAGGTAGCCAGGGAGCCAGTAAACCAGAGAGCCAAGGAGCCAGGAAGCTTCTCAGCTCCCACGACAAGTCGGCCGGGGAGTCAGAGAACTAGAGAGCGAACGTTAGTTATAATTTTCACTACTTCTTTTATAATTGAAGAAGAGACAAATAAATTCTCAAAATACACAAAATATTGTTTAAAAATTGGTGTGCAAAACAAATAAACAAAGAAATGAGAATGTTGTTGCTTTTGAACGGAAACGAATTCCGACAAAAACGTTACAGAAATTTACGATGAATTGGAAATCGATGAATGTTGAAAGTACAAGGAGTCAGGCATCCAGCGAGATAGGGAACTGAGGGTGCAGGGAGGCAGGGATGCAGGGAGCCAGGGAGCCAGGGAGCCAGTAAACCAGAGAGCCAAGGAGCCAGGAAGCTTCTCAGCTCCCACGAAAAGTCGGCCGGGGAGTCAGAGAACTACAGAGCAAACGTTAGTTATAATTTTCAATACTTCTTTAATAATTGAAGAAGAGACAAATAAATTCTCAAAATACACAAAATATTGTTTAAAAATTGGTGTGCAAAACAAATAAACAAAGAAATGAGAATGTTGTTGCTTTTGAACGGAAACGAATTCCGACAAAAACGTTACAGAAATTTACGATGAATTGGAAATCGATGAATGTTAAACGTACAAGGAGTCAGGCAGTCAGCGAGATAGGGAACTGAGGGTGCAGGGAGGCAGGGATGTCGTGAGCCACGGAGCCAAGGAGCCAGGGAGCTTCTCAGCTCCTACGACAAGTCGGCCGGGGAGGCAGGAAGCTAGAAAGCAAACGATTCTTATAATGTTCACCACTTCTTTAATAATTAAAGAATAGACAAATAAATTCTCAAAATACACAAAAGATTGCTTAATAATTGGTGTGCAAAACAAATAAACAAAGAAATGAGAATGTTGTGGCTTTGAACCGAAACGAATTCCGACAAAAACGTTACAGAAATTTACGATGAATTGGAAATCGATGAATGTTGAAAGTACAAGGAGTCAGGCATCCAGCGAGATAGGGAACTGAGGGTGCAGGGAGGCAGGGATCCAGGGATCCAGGGAGCCAGGGAGCCAGTAAACCAGAGAGCCAAGGAGCCAGGAAGCTTCTCAGCTCCCACGAAAAGTCGGCCGGGGAGTCAGAGAACTACAGAGCAAACGTTAGTTATAATTTTCAATACTTCTTTAATAATTGAAGAAGAGACAAATAAATTCTCAAAATACACAAAATATTGTTTAAAAATTGGTGTGCAAAACAAATAAACAAAGAAATGAGAATGTTGTTGCTTTTGAACGGAAACGAATTCCGACAAAATCGTTACAGAAATTTACGATGGAATGGAAATCGATGAATCTTAAAAGTATAAGGAGTCAGGGAGCCAGCGAGATAGGGAACTGAGGGAGCAGGGAGGCAGGGATGTAGGGAGCCAGGGAGCCAGGGAGCCAGTAAACCAGGGAGCCAAGGAGCCAGGGAGCTTCTCAGCTCCCACGACAAGTCGGCCGGGGAGGCATGGAGCTAGAGAGCAAACGATTCTTATAATGTTCACCACTTCTTTTATAATTGAAGAATAGACAAATAAATTCTCAAAATACAGCGAAATGTTGCTTAAAAATTGGTGTGCAAAACAAATAAACATACAAATGAGAATGTTGTTGCTTTTGAACGGAAATGAATTGCGACAAAATCGTTACAGAAATTTACGATGGATTGGAAATCGATGAATCTTAAAAGTATAAGGAGTCAGGGAGCCAGCGAGATAGGGAACTGAGGGTGCAGGGAGGCAGGGATGTAGGGAGCCAGGGAGCCAGGGAGCCAGTAAACCAGAGAGCCAAGGAGCCAGGAAGCTTCTCAGCTCCCACGACAAGTCGGCCGGGGAGTCAGAGAACTAGAGTGCAAACCCTAGTTATAATTTTCAATACTTCTTTAATAATTGAAGAAGAGACGAATAAATTCTCAAAATACACAAAATATTGTTTAAAAATTGGTGTGCAAAACAAATAAACAAAGAAATGAGAATGTTGTTGCTTTTGAACGGAAACGAATTCCGACAAAATCGTTACAGAAATTTACGATGGAATGGAAATCGATGAATCTTAAAAGTATAAGGAGTCAGGGAGCCAGCGAGATAGGGAACTGAGGGTGCAGGGAGGCAGGGATGTAGGGAGCCAGGGAGGAAGGGAGCCAGTAAAACAGAGAGCCAAGGAGCCAGGAAGCTTATCAGCTCCCACGACAAGTCGGCCGGGGAGTCAGAGAACTAGAGAGCGAACGGTAGTTATAATTTTCACTACTTCTTTTATAATTGAAGAATAGACAAATAAATTCTCAAAATACACAGAAATGTTGCTTAAAAATTGGTGTGCAAAACAAATAAACATAGAAATGAGAATGTTGTTGCTTTTGAACGGAAACGAATACCGACAAAATCGTTACAGAAATTTACGATGAATTGGAAATCGATGAATGTTAAAAGTACAAGGAGTCAGGGATCCAGCGAGATAGGGAACTGAGGGTGCAGGGAGGCAGGGATGTAGGGAGCCAGGGAGCCTGGCCGCCAGGGAGCCAGTAAACCAGGGAGCCAAGTAGACAGGGAGCTCCTCAGCTCCCACGACAAGTCGGCCGGGGAGTCAGAGAACTAGAGAGCAAACGTTTGGGGGAGGGGGATTTTCACTACTTCTTTAATAATTGAAGAAGAGACAAATAAATTCTCAAAATACACAAAATATTGTTTAAAAATTGGTGTGCAAAACAAATAAACAAAGAAATGAGAATGTTGTTGCTTTTGAACGGAAACGAATTCCGACAAAAACGTTACAGAAATTTACGATGAATTGGAAATCGATAAATGTTAAACGTACAAGGAGTCAGGTAGCCAGCGAGATAGGGAACTGAGGGTGCAGGGAGGCAGGGATGTAGGGAGCCAGGTAGCCAGGGAGCCAGTAAACCAGAGAGCCAAGGAGCCAGGAAGCTTCTCAGCTCCCACGACAAGTCGGCCGGGGAGTCAGAGAACTAGAGAGCGAACGTTAGTTATAATTTTCACTACTTCTTTTATAATTGAAGAAGAGACAAATAAATTCTCAAAATACACAAAATATTGTTTAAAAATTGGTGTGCAAAACAAATAAACAAAGAAATGAGAATGTTGTTGCTTTTGAACGGAAACGAATTCCGACAAAAACGTTACAGAAATTTACGATGAATTGGAAATCGATGAATGTTGAAAGTACAAGGAGTCAGGCATCCAGCGAGATAGGGAACTGAGGGTGCAGGGAGGCAGGGATGCAGGGAGCCAGGGAGCCAGGGAGCCAGTAAACCAGAGAGCCAAGGAGCCAGGAAGCTTCTCAGCTCCCACGAAAAGTCGGCCGGGGAGTCAGAGAACTACAGAGCAAACGTTAGTTATAATTTTCAATACTTCTTTAATAATTGAAGAAGAGACAAATAAATTCTCAAAATACACAAAATATTGTTTAAAAATTGGTGTGCAAAACAAATAAACAAAGAAATGAGAATGTTGTTGCTTTTGAACGGAAACGAATTCCGACAAAAACGTTACAGAAATTTACGATGAATTGGAAATCGATGAATGTTAAACGTACAAGGAGTCAGGCAGTCAGCGAGATAGGGAACTGAGGGTGCAGGGAGGCAGGGATGTCGTGAGCCACGGAGCCAAGGAGCCAGGGAGCTTCTCAGCTCCTACGACAAGTCGGCCGGGGAGGCAGGAAGCTAGAAAGCAAACGATTCTTATAATGTTCACCACTTCTTTAATAATTAAAGAATAGACAAATAAATTCTCAAAATACACAAAAGATTGCTTAATAATTGGTGTGCAAAACAAATAAACAAAGAAATGAGAATGTTGTGGCTTTGAACCGAAACGAATTCCGACAAAAACGTTACAGAAATTTACGATGAATTGGAAATCGATGAATGTTGAAAGTACAAGGAGTCAGGCATCCAGCGAGATAGGGAACTGAGGGTGCAGGGAGGCAGGGATCCAGGGATCCAGGGAGCCAGGGAGCCAGTAAACCAGAGAGCCAAGGAGCCAGGAAGCTTCTCAGCTCCCACGAAAAGTCGGCCGGGGAGTCAGAGAACTACAGAGCAAACGTTAGTTATAATTTTCAATACTTCTTTAATAATTGAAGAAGAGACAAATAAATTCTCAAAATACACAAAATATTGTTTAAAAATTGGTGTGCAAAACAAATAAACAAAGAAATGAGAATGTTGTTGCTTTTGAACGGAAACGAATTCCGACAAAATCGTTACAGAAATTTACGATGGAATGGAAATCGATGAATCTTAAAAGTATAAGGAGTCAGGGAGCCAGCGAGATAGGGAACTGAGGGAGCAGGGAGGCAGGGATGTAGGGAGCCAGGGAGCCAGGGAGCCAGTAAACCAGGGAGCCAAGGAGCCAGGGAGCTTCTCAGCTCCCACGACAAGTCGGCCGGGGAGGCATGGAGCTAGAGAGCAAACGATTCTTATAATGTTCACCACTTCTTTTATAATTGAAGAATAGACAAATAAATTCTCAAAATACAGCGAAATGTTGCTTAAAAATTGGTGTGCAAAACAAATAAACATACAAATGAGAATGTTGTTGCTTTTGAACGGAAATGAATTGCGACAAAATCGTTACAGAAATTTACGATGGATTGGAAATCGATGAATCTTAAAAGTATAAGGAGTCAGGGAGCCAGCGAGATAGGGAACTGAGGGTGCAGGGAGGCAGGGATGTAGGGAGCCAGGGAGCCAGGGAGCCAGTAAACCAGAGAGCCAAGGAGCCAGGAAGCTTCTCAGCTCCCACGACAAGTCGGCCGGGGAGTCAGAGAACTAGAGTGCAAACCCTAGTTATAATTTTCAATACTTCTTTAATAATTGAAGAAGAGACGAATAAATTCTCAAAATACACAAAATATTGTTTAAAAATTGGTGTGCAAAACAAATAAACAAAGAAATGAGAATGTTGTTGCTTTTGAACGGAAACGAATTCCGACAAAATCGTTACAGAAATTTACGATGGAATGGAAATCGATGAATCTTAAAAGTATAAGGAGTCAGGGAGCCAGCGAGATAGGGAACTGAGGGTGCAGGGAGGCAGGGATGTAGGGAGCCAGGGAGGAAGGGAGCCAGTAAAACAGAGAGCCAAGGAGCCAGGAAGCTTCTCAGCTCCCACGACAATTCGGCCGGTGAGACAGAGAACTAGAGAGCAAACGTTAGTTATAATTTTCAATACTTCTTTAAACATTGAAGAAGAGACAAATAAATTCTCAAAATACACAAAATATTGTTTAAAAATTGGTGTGCAAAACAAATAAACAAAGAAATGAGAATGTTGTTGCTTTTGAACGGAAACGAATTCCGACAAAAACGTTACAGAAATTTACGATGAATTGGAAATCGATGAATGTTAAACGTACAAGGAGTCAGGCAGTCAGCGAGATAGGGAACTGAGGGTGCAGGGAGGCAGGGATATAGGGAGCCAGGGAGCCAGGGCGCCAGTAAACCAGAGAGCCAAGGAGCCAGGAAGCTTCTCAGCTCCCACGAAAATTCGGCCGGGGAGTCAGAGAACTAGAGAGCAAACGTTTGTTATAATTTGCACTACTTCTTCAATAATTGAAGAATAGACAATTACATTCTCAAAATACACAAAATATTGCTTAAAAATTGGTGTGCAAAACAAATAAACAAAGAAATGAGAATGTTGTTGCTTTTGAACGGAAACGAATTCCGACAAAAACGTTACAGAAATTTACGATGGAATGGAAATCGATGAATCTTAAAAGTATAAGGAGTCAGGTTGCCAGCGAGGTAGGGAACTGAGGGTGCAGGGAGGCAGGGATGTAGGGAGCCAGGGAGCCAGGGAGCCAGTAAACCAGGGAGCCAAGGAGCCAGGAAGCTTCTCAGCTCCCACGACAAGTCGGCCGGGGAGGCATGGAGCTAGAGAGCAAACGATTCTTATAATGTTCACCACTTCTTTAATAATTGAAGAATAGACAAATAAATTCTAAAAATTCACAAAATATTGCTTAAAAATTGGTGTGCAAAACAAATAAACAAAGAAATGAGAATGTTATTGCTTTTGAACGTAAACGAATTCCGACAACATCGTTACAGAAATTTACGATGGATTGGAAATCGATGAATCTTAAAATTATAAGGCGTCAGGGAGCCAGCGAGGCTGGGAGCTGAGGGTCCAGGGACACAGGGAAGTCGGGAGCCAGGGAGCCAGGGAGCCAGTAAACCAGGGAGCCAAGGAGCCAGGGAGCTCCTCAGCTCCCACGACAAGTCGGCGGGAGAGTCAGAGAACTAGAGAGCAAACGTTTGTTATAATTTACACTACTTCTTTAGTAATTGAAGAAGAGACAAATAAATTCTCAAAATACACAAAATATTGTTTAAAAATTGGTGTGCAAAACAAATAAACAAAGAAATGAGAATGTTGTTGCTTTTTAACGGAAACGAATTCCGACAAAATCGTTACAGAAATTTACGTTGGAATGGAAATCGATGAATCTTAAAAGTGTAAGGAGTCAGGGTGCCAGCGAGGTAGGGAGCTAAGGTTCCAGGGACACAGGGATGGAGGGAGCCACGGAGGCAGGGAGCCATGGAGCCAAGGAGCCAGGGAGCCAGGGAGCCAAGGAGCCAGGGAGCCAGGGAGCCAGGGAGCCCGGGAGCCAGGGAGGCAGGGAGCCAGGGAGTAACGGAGCCCGGGAGCCCGGGAGCCAGGGAGTAACGGAGCCAGGGAGCTAGTAAACCAGAGAGCCACGGAGGCAGGGAGCCAGGAAGCCAGGGAGCCAGGGAGCCAGGGAGCCATGGAGCCAGGGAGTTTCTCAGCTCCCACGAAAATTCGGCCGGGGAGTCAGAGAACTAGAGAGCAAACGTTAGTTATAATTTTCACTACTGTTACGTCACGCACTTTTCGAGAACTCTTATTCGCGAACTTGCGCTGTTCTTCGATTGCACCGAGAGAAGCTGCACGCGTACACTCGCGAGGAAACGGAAAGACTGAGGGAAATAAAGGAAAAAGGGAAAAAGGGAGAGGATCGCTGTGCGTGAGAAGCGTAGACAGAGAACCGTTGACCAGAAACTATTTAACAAACTTTCGAAAGCGATTTTGTCGAGACGAAGTCGTAAAATAATTCTGTCATCGGAGACACGAGAAAAAAATCAACATCTTCAATGGGACTTGAGTTACTCGAGAATTCCAAAGGCATAACACCACGGCTCGATCACCCAAGATGAGCACGTGGCCCCGACACCACGCTGTGAAGAAAAGTCACCAATACCAGTAAGAAACGCCGGCTCATGTACCTGGGCCAGCCGCCATCGAAGGGATTTGACGGTTGCTAAGCCGGCAGGTCTCTGTTTGCCGAAACCTACCAACACCACTAAGCGTCGAGGCTCATAGACACGAGCGCTCGATGTTGCCGAAATACACCAACACCATGACGCATCGAGACTCACCGATACGAGCTCTCGGCGACTCCAAACCTCACCAACACTACGACGCAGCGAGGCTCACAGACGCGAGTGCTCTATGACTCCGAAGACGACCAACACCTTGAGCGACGATACCGACAGCTTCCTTCTAACCCCTATGCATAGGGCCCAGTGGGTTAGAAAAACTTCCGATTTCCTCCAACGAGTGCAGCACCTCTCGGGCATCGTTTACAGCCACCCCCGCGAACAATGGGAGATTTCCAATAGTCGCGAATTTGATAATTAGACGATTTCCAATAGAATCACGCATGCGTACGAACATTGGGTCAGGTCGTCAACAATATTACAACTTTGTAATCATATTTTTTTTTTATGTATTTTTCACGTATTTCCCCGGTTATATTTTATAGCTAGGGGTAGGTCAGGTATTTGCGCGTTACTCAGGTAACCATCATAAACCCTTCTGGTCTTTTCCCATCGTAAAAAGTAAATCCGTAAAAACAACGAGTTAAAATATTTCTGCCTTTAGCAATATCTCTCATTACTCAGAGACTAAACATTTAAATGAAAAATATCTTGCAAATCGATATTGCTTCAAAGATAAATAGTTCAATTTACGATCTTAACCAGCGACGAAAGAAGAATATCGGGTTACATAGGAAATGTTATTTTTCAACAACTACCTCCGAGAAGTTTCTTCTAAACATTTGGATGGAATAAATAAAGATAAGTGGTGCTCGTTCGAAGAAGCGATTCTATTCAGCTCGCCGATTTGTCACAGTTCTTAGAAAGAAAAAAAAAGAGAAGACTCCGTGTTGGGAGAGAACAGAGGATTGCACGTCGTTGCTATGTCGCCACGACGGAGAAAGCCTCTGTACCAGCATACTCTTTAGGTAGGATAGAAGGAGAAGCGACCACGTGAGCGTGGCTGGTACGAACAAGGGAAGTCAAGAGCCACCCCGAAGGGGAGGTAGCGCTGTTGGCTAGCTCGCGGGCCAGCTACGGTACACGTGATCGTACCGAGAGAGTAGGGGAAGGGTGAGCCACCCGCGCAATGCATAGAACGTACGAGAAGGCCCACCACTCATCGATAGCCGAACTTTTCTCAACCAATAGGAACAGAGCCATAAAAATCAAGAGACAAATGCAATTCTTAGCCAAGAGTAGGGATGAAGAAAAGAGAGAATAACCGAATAATAATTATTAACAATCGTTAATAATAACCATTTTTTCATGATTAACAATAGCCAAATGTTACAATTATCGTAAAAGTTTAACCCGAAATTTGTTAATTTGACAAATGGAAAGGTTAAACAAATTAATTAATTAAGTTAATTAATTCATCATTTTATATTGAAAGCCGACGAAAAACCATTAAGAATGAATACCAGAACACCCTGGTAGTTATGAAATTTATATCAAATTTAAATTCAATTTAATTAGATCTGTCAAATCGATATCGATCGATATTTCACATATTATAGTAAAAACCGAATGAGAATACATGTAATAGAGTGAAGAATGAGAGCGAAATATCAATAGAGTTCATTTTTAATATTTTTGGATTTGATAATTAATTAATTCTTTATCAGGAAAATTTTCCTTTCATCAAGTATTAAAATTCGTAATTTTCCACCTAAAAAGGTGATTCAAATTCGAGACACTTCCAAAATAAATAAAAAAGAATAAATCGCTAATTAACAAATCCAAAATCGATCTGAAAATAGTTAATTAGACTAATTATAAGAAATTGACAGCCGATAGAAAGAGAACAAGGGAGGCGTGGAAAATCACGCCTCGACCAAAAAGTTGCCCCTTCCACCGCGGTCTATGTCAAGCCTATTTAAACTGCGCCCTTTACGGAGGGCCATGCTCATTACTTCTCCGAAAACCAACGACGTTACTCTGTTCGCGACAGTTTTGTGTTTTTCAATCTTTGTTAAAAGACTTTGGAAAATTTCCAAGTCTTATTCTTTGTTGTGTTCATTTGTGGAATTGTACCAAGTTTTGTTTCACTATTAACTTCAATCGAAGTTAATAGAATAAAAAACCTCAGTGCTTAAATTTTGTGTTCGTTCTTCGTGAAAAATCCTTCGACCGCTCGGCACTTACTTGAAGCCGAGGGTATCGACCAGCGATCCACCGACGACCACCAGCAGCAACCTCTTCACAACTCCTGTTCGCCGGATCCTATTTTTCTTCGGTAAGTTTTATTTTTTTTCCTAAGTTTGTGATTTTTCCCCTCAACCCTTCCACTTTAGTGAAAAGTTTAAGAGATGTACGCATCTCAGATCATTATCGCCCTTCTGGCAATTATCGTGATTGTATCAATTTTTATTCTCTTGTGCGGAATCTCCATTAAAATCACCGTTAATATCCGCGATTCGAGAGTCACACGTGAAACCCCTGTAGTACACTCGGGTGTACGAATTTATCCAGTGTCTACCGTCCGTCGAGTTCCTCATACCAACCCGCGAGTTTAGTTAAATTTTTAATATCGCGATGAACTCCCCTTTGATTGTCGTGATTTTACTTGCGTGTTTTATCGTAGTTTTCATCATCGTCGCGATAGTTTGGTATCTCCGCGCTTACCGTTCCGTTACCCCGCAAGAAGTTGTTACAGCACCAAGTGCTCCCCTTGAATATTTTTGCCCGTATTGTTGCGATACCCATCCTATTAGTGAAACCGTTTAAACCTCCCCTTAGACAACATTTCGCGAATGAACTCTAGCCTCTTCCCGAGCAATTTTCCGCAAGGTTAGGCTCTAAACGAGGCATCCGCGAATCGTAGCCGCTTCGATAACGCGTAAATGGATTAAGTTCCTTGACCGAGATGAGGCCGGCTCCTCACGTAAACTCACGATTCGCGACATAACAAAAATTGGGGGCTCGTCCGGGATCTCAGAGCCATTCGCGAAATTTAGTTTTTCTTTTGTCGTTTCGAAGTTTCATTGTTTCCTCCTCCTTCCCTGTATTGAGCATGTGTGTGAAAGAGTGTGTTTTGTTTGGCATGTTAGATAGCTCGCCCCACCAATGCGAGACCCGTATTTTAATCCGCCCCGTACTAGCGGAAACGTAATTTAGCTCGCCCCGTACTATGCGAGAAAACGTATTTTAATCCGCCCCGTACTAGCGGAAACGTAATTTAGCTCGCCCACCAATGCGAGACGTATCTTAGAAAAGTGAATTTTCTGTATTTTGTGTTTCATTTGTGTTCTGTGTAATTTCGCGTTAGATTTTCGGGTTGAATTTCAGGGTAAAGTATTTGTGAATTCCGTAAGTGTTTTTCCGGGTTAAATTTTCAGCAGTGAATCGCGAGTGTTTTTTTTTACCGTCATGAGAAGTAGTCTCAATGTTCACCCGATCGAAGGGGAATATTGATAAAAAAGTGTTGCACGAGTATCCGGAAGAACGGACTCGTAAGCGTAACAAACCGAACAAGGGAGAGGAGCAGGGTGACGTGCAAACCACGCGATCGCTTCGCGCTCGCTCGTGCCCTTCCGACGGCGGTGCGGAAGCCGTAGGTTATACTGATAGGCGCGAATCAACCAACGATTCACCAAAAAGTGAATCCTCCGATGAGGTTTTTGTTAGCAGTCAACTCAGTGATAACTCAGCAGTACCGTCAAAAAGTGTAGACCATTTAGCATCAGGGATTCTAGAGTCGATAATCGAACCGTTAGGGCAATTAAAAATAAATTCACCGCGTCTTAATATCGAAAATCCACGAAGTCTTAAAATTGAAAATCCGCAAAGTTTAAAAATCGAAAATACACCGAGTTTAATACCAGAAAAAGAGAGTTTTGAAACCGAGAAAAGTTTATCGAAAAATAAAGTCGAGTCTTCCGGGGGAGGTAGTGTACCGCCGGGAAGCATTGCCTCCACATCAACGTTCGTAACCGCGAAAAGTGAATTAACTCCCTTCAATAGTAGCTTTCGTACGCCCGGTTATTTTTCCGCGAAAGGTAATTTTTCTAGTTCGAGACGAGATATTGGTCTCAGTTCATCATTAAAAACGCCGAGTGAACAGAAATTTGCGCCATATCCCGCGACACCGAAATCGAGTCGGAGACGCGACATTTTAATTAAACCGAAAAATCTATTTACCGGAGAAATACCAAAACTCACAATGCCTGACGAGGTGAGACCAGATGCCGCGAGTCTTGGGTTTTTGCGCGACGCGATTCGTTTGTTACCCGAGTTTAACGGGGGTCGAGAACACTTGAGTAGGTATATCACGGGGCTAGAAGAAGCCCTCGCTATGGTAGGACCCGCCTGTGAGACTCACCTCTTGAGACTCGCGAAAACAAAATTGAGTTCCGCCGTTTGGAATAAAATATCAAAAATAACTTTTGCAAATATCCGTGAATTTACCGATTATCTTCGTAAAACGTATGATCCGCCGCGTGACGTGTTTCAGCTCACGGGTGAGCTCGGTAGTAGCTTCCAGGAAAATTCAGAAAAAGTAGATGATTACGCGGATAGAATTCGTAATCTCGCCGTGAAAATTCTAGAGGCTCACAAGCATGCAGACGGTGCACTTGATGAGAATGAAAAAGAGAGAATCGAAAAAATGGCACTTAGCTGTTTCGGTAGAGGATTAAAACCGGACATCCGTCGTGAAATGGGCGACGATCGCACCCTTAGCGATGCGATTAATCGAGCGCGAGATATCGAGCGGGAACTCGCGGATCTAGATCGACTCCGTAAAGGGAAAAATCCCACCGAAAAGATTGAAAAATCCGAAAAATCCGAAAAATCCGCGAAATCAAGTAAAACCGAGAAATCCGTGGAAATTAATTTTGTTGCAACCGATAGTAAACCAGGGAATAAGAATCAGGCAGGAGGTAGCTCCGCCGTTCCGAGTTGTCAGTATTGTGGAAAAAAGGGACACATTGCTAAGAGCTGTTGGGCCACGCAAGCCGCGTCTGGTCAACAGTCACAGGCCACGTGCCAAATGTGCGAGCAGAAGGGTCATACAGCGAACAATTGTCCGCTGTTGGCTCCTGCTCCACAGGTATCCGCGCCGAGCAATGCTGTAACTTCCTCAGGGCAGGTAATCGTTTGTCAGTTATGCTCGAAAAGAGGGCATCCCGCTGAGAAATGCTTCTCAAAGCCGTGTACGATCTGTGGGAAAAAGGGTCATCTGCCGGAGAGTTGTTTTCTAGCGCAGCGAGCTGCCGGAGTGCAGGCGCCAGCGGTGAAACAAAATCATCCGTCGGTCCAGGTAAGTAGTGGCCAGACTCAGCCACCCGCGATTCAGTGTTATGGATGCCAAGGATGGGGGCATTTTGCGAGAAACTGTCCCTCCCGCAATCCCAGCGGTGGTAATGTTTCGCAAAATGTACCGCCGATAGCGAGTTCGATAACTTACGCTCAGGCAGCCTCTCCTCAGTATCCTCCAAATGTGTGCCGATATTGTAAAACAATCGGACATAAATTGGAGGAGTGTCCATCGCGAATCCGTAAATACGGTCAGATCGTCACCGCTCCGGGAAACGCGAACGGCCAGCTGGAATCGGGTGCCCAGGTGGAGGCCACCGCGGACACGCACCCGACTCTCACCCTGAAGGTAGTATAGGACAATGCGCGCCCGAGGTCGCGACCATTTTTATGGCGCGATACGTCGACGACGTTATTGGTCCTACGATATTATTGCAAGGAAAAGAGCTGTCGGAAACAATTACTTTGATGCTAGATACAGGTGCGAGTAAGAATGTCCTGAAAGAGAGATGTATAGATCGTTATTTATACATTGATCGATCGAGAGTTCTTAGGCTTAGCGGAATAACAGCGAACATAGTAGAAACCCTCGGTTCGGTAGAAATTTTCACGCTAGGCAAGGACACATCTTTCCATCTAGTACCGAATAGTTTTCCGATTAGACAATCCGGAATATTGTCATCCGAGTTTTTCCGCGATAACCTTGCAAAGATCGATTATGAGAACAATTGTTTAGAAGTTAACGGATTGAGAATACCGTTCCATACAAGAGAAAGTATAGTCTTCCCGCCAGGTGTAAGAAAACTTTTTTATGTCAGAATAAAGAACCAGGAAGTAACAGAGGGATTTTTACCGACTTTAGATGCAGGTGAAGGGATAACCGTAGAGCAGGGACTTGTCAAGAACGACAACGGAAAGGCTTACGTTTATATCACTAATCACCGTAGTCGAAAGGTGGAAATCGAAGTACCCGTCGTAAAAATGTTTCCCTCGAGGTCATTTGAAGCGATGGTTGACAACCTCAATAATAAAATCGCGAGAGAACAATCCATGAGAAATCCAAGTTTTGTCGAAAGAAATAACAGCTCAGGCTCCAATGCGAATCTAGTCGGAGAGACTCGTATTGTAAAAGAGAGAGTAATAGAGCCACCAAAAGTAGGAACCGTAAAGCGAGAAATTCATTATGTAGAGAGAGATATAGTTGAGAGAAAAATCCGTTATCCAGAGTATCCAATAGAAATCTTTGTAGCCGATGAGAGTTTTGTTGAAGAGGAAAATCAAGAGAAAAATCCAATCGTTGAAAAATTCGTAGAGAGAAAAATTGTTATCGAAAATCCAGAAGTTGAAATTTGTATTGTTGAAGAGTCTGAAACTAAAAATCCTGTAGAGAGAGAAAATTTTGCTGTCAAGAAAAATCCAGAAAATTTTGTTATCAAGAAGAATCCTGAGAATCGTTGCGTTGAGAAAAATCCAGGGAATTGTTGTATCGAGAAAAATCCAGAGAATTTTGTTGCCGAGAAAACCTTTGAGAAAAATCCAGAAAATTGTTGCATCGAGGAAAATCCTGAGAATCGTTATATTGAGAAAAATCCTGAGAGTTTTGTTGAGAAAAATCCTGTAGTCGAAAATTTTGTTGAAAAGAATCCCGTGAGTTTTGTTGTCAAGAACAGTGAGATCGAGAATCCAGAGATTAGAAATCCCGTGATCGAGAATCCAGAGGTTAGAAATCCCGTGATCGAGAATCCAGAGGTTAGAAATCCGGAAATCGAGAATCCTGTGTTTGAAAGTTTTGTTGAAAATTTTGTCGATTCCAATTCGGAAGATCCCGTAAGGAATGTTTTGAGAAACAATAGAGCAGTAGCCGAGAGTTTTGATGTAAGAAGTCCAATAGAGAATCCAGTAGTAGGAACCAGTTGCTCAGTAGGTAGATGCAAATGTGGCAAAAATCAGGGTTTTATCGGAGATAACGATATCTCGATAATGAGAAACCGAAACGAAGATTTTATTTTTGAGAAAAATGCTAGCGGTGGTATAGTACTAGACGCTAGTGTATCCGATAGATATTTTGTAGAGAACGGTCCAGATAAAAACGTTTATGTGTCCGACAACCAGATTAGAAATGTGACAATAGAGAAAGATATTCCGAATCCAAGATTAGTGTGGTGTAAAAATCCGGCGGTATACACTCAGAGAAGAGCCGCGGATTATCTGCCAATATATAGTGTCGAAACCCAGTCAGAAAACAAGAATAAAGAAAAGAAAAATAGTGAGAAAAGGGAAAATTCTCAACCGCGTTATGACCAGAGATTTATTTCGTTCGTTTTGTATGTTTTGTTATTTCTTTTCCGTTCCGGCAATACCGCAGTAAATTCTTTAAATAGCGGAGAAAGTCGAAACGTTAGTGGAGTCCGAGAGAACTCCGTGTATACCTGCGCCGAGGGTTCGAGTCTTGCGAAAAGGGCTACTTCGGCTCATAAGTACTTAGAGCCATTAATAGCTGAGAGATTTCTTGTAGATTGCGATTGTTTTTCTTTTGGAGCTACGATGTCGAATGACAATAGAAGTGAAAGAGTAATAGATTTGTTGAGATTAGAGCATTTGGATGAAATAGAGACAGATTCGATTAAAAAGATGATAGCAAAAACCGCCGATAGATTTCATTTGCCCGGTGAGCCATTAGCTGCCACCGACGTAGTAATGCACAGAATCCATACTACCGATGAATTTCCCGTGAATTCGAAACAGTATAGATTCCCCGAAGTCCATAAAGAGGAAATTAGAAAACAGATAGACGAATTTTTAGCAGCCGGATTCATTCGTGAATCATCATCTCCGTATAATACACCTTTATGGGTGGTACCGAAAAAACTCGATTCAAAAGGAAATAGAAAGTGGAGAGTAGTTCTCGATTTCAGAGCGCTGAACGAGAAAACAATAAGCGATGCGTACCCTTTGCCGAATATAGTAGATATTTTAGATCAACTCGGAGGAGCTCGTTATTTCTCAGTGTTTGACCTGGCCTCCGGGTTCTACCAGATTAAAATGCACCCCGATGATTGTCATAAAACAGCGTTTACGACACCCTACGGTCATTACGAGTACGTACGAATGCCGATGGGACTCAAAAATGCACCTCCGACGTTCCAAAGAGCGATGGATTTGGTGTTATCAGGGTTGCAGGGTCGCGAAATGTTTGTATATCTCGACGATATAGTCATTTACGCGAAAACTCTCGAGGAACATAACGAAAAATGTGAAAGGTTGTTCGATCGACTAAGAAAGGCTAACATGACTTTACAACCGGATAAATGTGAATTTTTGAAACGCGAAGTAGCTTATCTTGGTCATGTTATCAGTGGAGATGGTTTGAAACTCGATCCGAAAAAAGTAATTGCCGTAAGAGAATTTCCAAGACCAAAGAATGTAAAAGGAATCCGTCAGTTTTTGGGATTAACAGGATATTATCGTAGATTCATTGAAGGTTATTCGAAGTTGGCAAAGCCATTGACTAACCTCTTAAGAGACGATGTTCCTTTTGTATGGGGAAATAGTCCAGAAGAAAGCTTTAACGAATTAAAAGAAAGACTTTGCACCGAACCAGTTTTAATTTTTCCAGATTTTTCAAAACCATTTATAGTCACAACAGATGCGTCCGGTTACGCAATCGGAGGTATTTTGTCTCAAGGAATAATAGGAAAAGATAAACCCGTAGCATACGCTTCACGTACTTTGAAGGATCCAGAAACTCGATATGATACTTACGAAAAAGAAGCCTTAGCGATTGTATACAGCGTTTTACATTTTCGACCGTATCTTTATGGTAGAAAATTCACCTTGGTTACCGATCATAAGCCTTTGATTTGGTTCAAGAACTGTAAAGACGGTAATGCACGCGTCCTTCGTTGGAGGCTAAAGTTGTCCGAATACGAATACGACGTTGTGTATAAAACAGGTAAAACAAACGTGAACGCCGACGCATTGTCGAGAAATCCTGTCGAGACGCACTCTAACGAGAGCGACGAAGAGATTTTCGTGACATGCGAGGATTACGGCGATTCCCTAACCACCCACGAAATATTGCGTTTACTCGAAAATACCGATATAGAAACCGATGGAGAGAGCGATGAAGAATTTCCATATGAAGAGGATTACGAAGAGCTATGGAGAGAGTCACTGACCCCTATACAGCTGCTCGAGGCCGACCGAAAGGACGATCCGAGTGAGTCAATGGGCCAGTCGACTGACCCTTTAGCCGAGCGTAAACTCAGGTCAACGAAAGACCCTTCGTATATTATAGGAATAACAAGGAATCAAGCTAAACAACAACAAAAGGAAATTTTACAGCCTGCCGCTAATCCACCTGCGAAAGAAATTTCGAAACAGGTGGAAGAAACGCCAGCGCGTGTAATTACTCGACGACAAGCGAAAAAACAACAGGAAGAACAATTACAAAGAAAGGGTAAGGTAGATAAACCTCCAATTGAAGAACCACTCCCGAAGAAAAAACCAACAAAGAAGAAAAATCAATCGAAGATTATTCCAAGGAAGAATCCACCAAGGATGAAACAACAATCGAAGAGAATAGACCCAATCGAATCCGAAGATTCTGCATCCGAGGAGGATGAGAATCAGGTAGGTCCAGGTTATCGAGAAGAACCAATGGAAGATCCACCAGACGAAGATTTCGAGGATTTGCATGGCGAAAATTGCGAAAATCCGAGAGATAAAGATTACGATCCACGAGACGATATATCAGAAGAAGATATACCACGAGAAGAGATACCACGAGAAGAGATACCACGAGAAGAGATACCACGAGAAGATTTTATCCTCGATGAAGATCAAAACTCCGATAACGAAGAAAATTACCAACCAAAGGAAAGTACACCACGGAGAATGGAATCCGATGAGGAAAATGAGGATTCTGATGAAGAGATAGAAAGCGATAATGAATTGGATGAAGACGATTTGCCGTTAGAGGAACGTCTTCGAGTGGAAAACGAAAGAGAAAACACTTTCGAGAAATATCATTGAGTCGCGAGATCTCTTTTTCATACGAAAAGATACTCTCGCGTATTTCGTCAAAACAAACGGAGCACCCTTCGACCTCGGATCTCGAAAACTCGTTGAGCGCAGAGAGTTGCCATACTTCCCTGATCTCGTACTTGGCGAAGCCAGTGCGGTGAAGCGAGGGAACAGGTACCATATAGCTCTACCTGTCAGTGACGAGTCCGGAGAGGGTTTGTCGGGAACGTTAGCTCAAATTAATAGCTCGATTATTAGCCTTCGAAATACAATGGAGTCTTTAAATATTCCGAGTGTCAGTATAGCCAAAACAGAGAAAGTAGGTAACGTAGTTTGGGACGAAATAGCTTCAAAATTACGATCTGGATTTAAAGGGAGCGCGATAAAAGTAATAGTTTGTCATGGGATAATTCGGTATCCGAAGAAAGAAGAGAGGTACGATATTATGCGTGAGATGCATAGCTCAGCTGTGGGAGGCCACCGAGGAGTTAGCAAAACGTATAATCGCGTGCGACAACACTTCTTTTGGGAGAAAATGAAAACCGATATTCAACAATTCATTCAACAATGTTTGCCGTGTCAATTAAAGAAATGCGATAGATTCAAAACAAAACAGCCAATGTTAATAACAGATACACCGGGAACAGCTTTCGAGAAAATAGCAATGGATATAGTCGGTCCGATACCGAAAACAAAAAGGCTTAACGAGTATATTTTGACAATCCAAGATCAATTCACAAAGTTTTGCATCGCGATTCCTTTGCCGAACGCAATGGCCGTAACAGTGGCTGACGCGTTCGTAAAACATTTTATTTGTATTTTCGGATCTCCTAAGGCAGTATTGACAGATCAAGGCAGTAATTTTCTGAGCGGATTAATGAGACGATTAGCGAAAAGATTTCGTATCAAGAAGTTGCGTACAACTGCGTTTCATCCACAGTCCAACGGATCACTCGAAAGATCTCACCATGCTCTAGGAGAATACTTGAAGCAATATAATGGTCGAGAGTTCGAGTGGGACGAATGGGTGGAATTGGCGATTTTTAATTACAACACCAGCGTCCACGAAGGAACCAAACATACACCGTACGAACTTGTCTTTGGAAGATTAGCAAGAACACCATCAAGCGAAGAAATCCATCCCGAGGATCGACTACAAACATATAACAATTATCTCGTTAAAATAATAACTCAAATGCATGAAATTCGAGCTATTGCACGTGAAAATTTAATAGGAGCGAAGGAGAAGTCGAAACTTCTCTACGATCGGAAAATAAATCCGAAGAGCTTTCAAGTTGGAGAATATGTATTTTTAAAGAAAGGCCCTAAGCCGAAAAAGCTCGAAGATAATTATACAGGGCCGCATGAGGTAGTAGAGGTGATGGGGGACCACAACGTCCGCATTAGAATCAAAAGGAAAACCCAGGTAGTGCACGCCGATCGACTGCGAATATCGCATATTACCCCCCCATAGAAGAAAACCTTTTATTTATAAAGAGTCTTCGAATTACAGCGAAAAAAAAATGGCAGCCCAACAGACGTCGCTTACTCATCTTCGGGAGTTTCTAATGTTGAACGGATTAGAGGCTACGTATACCCTTCTCCGGGAAAAGGAGGAGGGAAGGTGCAATTCCGCCTCCTACATGGTGGAGGTGGAAGATTGCATGGCAATCGGGTATGGGGACGACGAAGAGGACGCGAAGGAAGCCGCCGCCAAAAACTTGATGGAAATTGTCCTGGAAACTGACAGCGACGATCCGATCCCTATCAACATCGTCCACCCCTTGACCCCTGTTACCCCCGACCCCCCCATGATAGTAGAGGAAGAAAGTTCCGACGATGAAGAGGATGTCCGTATCCTTGAACTCGAGCGCGATCTTGAAGACGACCCTTTGGTCAGCCTAGAACGGCTGCACACAAGGGCCGTCCAACTGACCGCTCCGACAGAGGAACAAGTCGAGGAACTTTGCGATTATTTCGTGAGGTTAATGGGCTTGGCTGGAGTTCAAATCACCCGTGATATGGAAGTCACCGCAACGGGTGACTACAGTACGGCATGGTTAATGAATAGTGTACCGGAATTTTATTTAACCATAGTATATCATGATAAGACCCTGGTCGAATTACACATGCTAATGTTGGCGATTCAACATTTCATGGCATGCGTAAGGATCAGGGCATGGGAAGGTACTGACTCCGAGAGTGACTAAACCTGTCCTCTCGGATACCTGTCCCATGGAAAAGGACATATTATAAGTGTAAATATATATATTGTATTATATTGAAAATAGATAGGATTAGTTAAATTTTTCGTTAGCGTTTTTATTTTCTCTATATATTGGAATAGGTTAATTGAATTTTCCATTTTTCGTTTGTTTAAATTTTTTTTTTTTTTTTTTTTTTTTTTTTTTTTTTTTTTTTTTTTTATATATTGGAATAGATTCTTTTCATTCTCTTATTTTTGATAATTAGATTTTCTTTTATATATATTGGAATAGGCTTAGTTAAAATCATTTTTTTTTTCTTTTTCTATATTGTGTTTTTATTATTAGTTTGTATATTGGAGAAAGGGAGAAAAAGGAAAAAAAGGTTTAAATTAAAAACAATTTATTCAAAGAAAAAAATTTAGTTCGAGTTTTATTTTAATTTTCAGCTGCGAAAGAAAAAAAAATTATAGAAAAATATGGAGCGACCCCATCCGGAGGAATTCCTACGGGAATATATGCAGAGGCGTAAGATAAGACCTCACTTCAAGTATATGTTTCGGAACCGTTGGATTTGTCAGGTGACCTGCGGGCCATACCAATCCTATGGAAATAGTAAATCCAAGGATCATGCCAAAGCGTTAGGCATATTTCGTATGTGGGAAAATCTGCGAAGAACCCTTGTGTTCCCCTGGATTGAACAACAAGTAGACGCCGGAATAGGAACAGAATGTAACAAGGAAAACGTTTTGGGAGTATTAGAAAGTATAGCGCACCAGGTAAAGCGCCATAGAGCCTCCTGGAGCGAGGGTCATTCGCTAGTCTTCAGGGATGAACTTGACCGATTATTAGAATCGCAACGGATAGAATTGACAGAACGTCATGTAGTATATAAAACAAAAAGCCTGATGTTTTGGGAATTAAACACGATACCTATTATCGTGCATGTATCCGGTGGTATATTGCGAAGTGAGCTTCGTTATACCCTTCTTCTTTCTATCATCGAGACATGTAAAGAGCGTATGAAGAAAGTGGGAGTATTATCGATAATAAATGAGTAATCTTAATTATTAGTTGCATGCTTATGTTAAGTAAGAAAAAAATAAGAGAGAGAAATTTTAGGAAAAACCGTTTGTTTAAAGCAAAATGGACGGAGGAAGTCAACCAGGAGAACCTCATCCCCATCCAATGGCGAGACTACAAGCATATTTAAGAGCAAGATCGATAGAAGCGCACATTAAGTGCTCGCGTATCTCACAAACAAGGTGGGATTGCCGCTTGACTTGTGGTCCGTATTTAACACACGGCGATGGACGGACCAGGGCAAAATCAATATATTTTGCTGCGAAAAAGATGTTAGGATTATTAGCGGAAATAAGAAGTTTCCCGTGGCTAGAGCAGGACATCCGTTGGGATGATAAGATAGAAGCGGAAGCCAACAGAGGTTTCCTGCGTGAAATCCTAGGGCGTATAGAAAAAAGAGTACGAGGGTGTCGCTATTGGTGGAACAGCTCCAGCGTCACTCTCCTCCAGGAAGAGTTGACCTGTCTCCTACGATCGCAAGGAGCAGGAATCCGTGAGAGTATTTACCCCGGTCGAGAGGAAACTTTGATCGTATGGGAAATAACCGCGAATCCGAGGATAATTCAGGCAGCGTCCGGACAGACGTTTAATCGAATTAAATACGATCTGCTCCTTGAGACCATCGATAGTTTGAGAACGCGACTAGATTTGATTGAGATGAGTGAATGTATAGTTATTTAAGTATCCCTTTATAAAAAAAAAAAGAGAAAAAAATCCAAAGGAAAAAAATATATATATACATACGCTAATTAATAGCTGAAAAAGAAAAAGATTTAAGTTTCATAGTTTATTTTTTTATCAGTAAAAGTATATTCAGTAGTTTCGAAAAGTTATATTTTTGTATTTTTCTATTAAAAAGTATGTTTGATAAGTTGAAAGATTTATAATAATCTATTTTTATGTTAAAGTTTATAAATACTAAGTTTCAAAACAATGTATAATATTAGAAATAGTCTGTTTACATTGATAGTTTTGGAAAAATATATATATTATTAAAGTTGGAATATTTAAGTAGCAAACTTCCTCGTCTACGAAAAGGGTAGTTAAGGGGGGGGGCTTTGCACTTAAGTATTGTCTGTATACAGGAAGAAAAAAAATGCATCTCCATCTGCTGACGCCATTGATATTCATGTGGATATGGATATGGAATGGACCACCGATCGTAAGCAGCCTATTGGGATACGAGTGTGGAGGGATGGCCTCAAACATCACCACACTATCACTTTTGGATGTGGACGAATGCGATATTCCACCGCCTATTTTGAACGTGACAACCGAACGAATCCAGTTTCTTCAAATTAACGAATATGCAACTGTACATGTGCGACAATGCAAGATCGAGGTTCGTCGAACGGTTCTTCGATGCGGGATGCATTCGCACGTCAGCAACGTGGATGGTGGAAAGGCATCATACATAAAGGAAATATCACGCGAAGCCTGCGAGCAAGTCCAGATGTACGGTACATTTCAGGTAGATCAGGTACAGTTCGCCGGGGCTCAACCGAACCACACTCAAGCCTTCCCGGCAACGTTGATCGGCTGGGTAGGAAACGATGGCTCGTGTGAAGGTGTTTCATACACAGACCCTTTCGGTAGCTGGAGTTCAGTTTATGTGCTCGCGGATATAATAGTGACCCTTCGAGATTACCGTGCGCGAGTTGGAATAAAAAACAATATAGTTTATTTGAACTCAGGTATGAGATGTGAACTAAGCAAAGGACAGTGCGCGGATATCGAAAGTGGACCAACGTTTTGGGATCCGATTCCCTTGGACAAATGTGGAGACAAACAATATAGTGTTTTGTACGAAGGTATGGCGCAGCGAAGTATAAATCAAGACTCCGGAGTTTTGTATTCGCTGACCGCGTCGGACATTACCTTCGCGCTTACCACTCTCCCTCCGATAACAGTGTGTGGACAAGTGTTAATACGAACGGAACATCCGCGTCTCCTGATACACGAAGTGAGAGGAGAACAAGGATTCGTGAGTGCCACTCGATTGGACGTTACTAATATGGACATTTTCGCGTATGTAAACTCAAAATTCGTGTATGTGGAACGACATATCAAAACCGAAATTCAACAACTTTATCACGACGTTATGAACCACAAGTGTAGTTTGGAGAGAGAAATGCTGAAAAATCGATTGGCAATAGCAACTCAATCTCCGGATGAATTTGCATATCAATTGATGAAAGGACCAGGATATATGGCTGTAATCTCGGGAGAGGTAGTACACGTAGTAAAATGTGTACCGGTCGAAGTTCGAGTACAACACCTGCAGGAGTGTTACACGCAACTACCGGTTGTCGTCGGAAACGAGACACAATTCCTGTCACCACGAACCCACGTGTTGATGAAAAGAGGAATGCAAATAAATTGCAATCGTCTCGTACCAACAATGTATATGATCGAAGGAGAATGGTTCGGACTAACACCTGGGCCAGTTCGAGTAATCCCTCCGGAAACAATGAAACCAATGACTAAACCAACATGGAGATACCGAAACACACAGTCTTTGGCCACCAGTGGAATATATACAGCCGCTGACCTCGACCAGCTAAGGGATCATGTGATGTTCCCCGCTGAGCAACCAGCCGTACTCAACACCATGGCCAGAGGACTGTTGGGTAAACCAGTGGTTTCGCAAGGAGGATCAATTGCGAATCTTTTGCAAGGACCGGAATTTAACAAACTTATGGAATCTGCGTGGAATAAAGCATGGGCAAAGTTCGTCTCCTTTGGACACATTAGTGCGGGAGTGATCGGTGTGATAATGCTAATCCGCGGAATTAAACTTTTGATAGACACTATCATACATGGATATGCTCTGCATACCGTGTATGGATGGTCATTGTATCTGGTAGGAGCAATATGGGACTCAGTTACAAATCTATTGTTGCATCTTAAACGAGGTGTAATAGAGAAACCCCCTTCGCAGGTAGTGACCATGAACGTTGCAAGTGAGTCGGTACATCTGCCTATTGAGCAGGTACCTCCACGACAAGACAATGAAACAAATAATAGTGGCTCCAGTGCACCTGTGAGTTCGGCGCCAACAAACATTATGGTTCCAGCCGCACGGTCCGACACTTCGGCAACTATCTCACTTTATCCGAATCTCGGAAGAATGGGTTAAAAGATCGCGCTATGATCAGCAGCGACACAAAATATTTCAAAGGAATAATTTTTTTTTATTTTCGTTTTGTTGCTCGTGCAAGTGCATGTGCATGGTAATCCATAAGGGAAACCATGAACTTTAAAATCACAAACAAAATTTTATTTTCATTTTTTCTTTGATTTTTCAAAATTAAAGTCAACATGGTGCCGTATGGATCCGATGGTATCACGCTGACGATTGAATTGAATCAATCGTGGCCGCAGGGAGCGCCAGCCGGAATCGAAGAAGAGATTGAGTATTGGTATACCCCGGAAGGATTGTTCGTACCGCCGGAGTGGAGACTCCTTTCTAACCACGTGGTTCGCTCGTGGGTGAGGGCCCTAAAGGAGGCCCGACGCTTACAACTGGGCGGCCATATCTACGAGATAAAGGCGGACACCGCAGTGCCTGTAGGCCAGAGGCCTGACCGCATTCTTTATGAAAATGCGGAAAATGAGTTTGAATCCGAGGATGACGACGATGGGTTCGAGGAATAACACGCTTCAACCCTTCGTTCATAACAATATATATATATCCTTAATTTTTTTGTTTGTATTGTTAAAAACATTAATTTTCTATTTTTGAAAAGGGCACGCTATATAAGTGCCCTCCATATATATATATATATCTATTATTCGTATTTTTATCATTATTAAAAAAGGGCACGCTATATAAGTGCCCTCCACATATATATATATCTCTAATATTCTTCCTATAAACTTAATAATAATCAAAATAGATATATCTAGGTTTAAATATCAAAATAATATTGTAGCCCTTAAGGCAAATTATTTTGATTATTTTAAAATAAAATCATTTTTTCATTTTTCAAAAAAATATATACTCTCTAAATTTTGTAGTAGTTTAGAAGCACGACAGTTTAGCATGTTTAAATTCAGTAGAGTCGAAAACCTTTTGTCACCTAATAGTAATCCTATTTTCCAATCCTATCCGAATAAATCCTTATGATTTATCTGATCATATTTATCACCTATAGAAAATCATTTTTGCATCCCATAGAATTATATCTTTATATCGAGTCTTTGCCGGGATACTCTGGTATCCCCAGTATTTAAATCATCATATCAGCGAATCCACAACAGCGAAGGAAGAAACCAAAGAAGAAGTTGTCCAAATCAAAATCTAACAGCAGCATCTGGAAGAAGCATCATCCACAACCAACGTCGAAACAAGGCACGTTACTTCCGATCGATTATATTCAACCATCAAGAATCAACAGATTGTATCTCGCATATATTTCATATTGTTTCAGAAATCTCGAGATTTCAGCATCCTGGACGAGCTGACCCAAAAAGTACTGTATCATTTTGTGGCCTCTGCCGAGGACGATCGTCGTTCTTCGAAGCGACTCTCGTTTTCCGGGGGAGGTGTTACGTCACGCACTTTTCGAGAACTCTTATTCGCGAACTTGCGCTGTTCTTCGATTGCACCGAGAGAAGCTGCACGCGTACACTCGCGAGGAAACGGAAAGACTGAGGGAAATAAAGGAAAAAGGGAAAAAGGGAGAGGATCGCTGTGCGTGAGAAGCGTAGACAGAGAACCGTTGACCAGAAACTATTTAACAAACTTTCGAAAGCGATTTTGTCGAGACGAAGTCGTAAAATAATTCTGTCATCGGAGACACGAGAAAAAAATCAACATCTTCAATGGGACTTGAGTTACTCGAGAATTCCAAAGGCATAACACCACGGCTCGATCACCCAAGATGAGCACGTGGCCCCGACACCACGCTGTGAAGAAAAGTCACCAATACCAGTAAGAAACGCCGGCTCATGTACCTGGGCCAGCCGCCATCGAAGGGATTTGACGGTTGCTAAGCCGGCAGGTCTCTGTTTGCCGAAACCTACCAACACCACTAAGCGTCGAGGCTCATAGACACGAGCGCTCGATGTAGCCGAAATACACCAACACCATGACGCATCGAGACTCACCGATACGAGCTCTCGGCGACTCCAAACCTCACCAACACTACGACGCAGCGAGGCTCACAGACGCGAGTGCTCTATGACTCCGAAGACGACCAACACCTCGAGCGACGATACCGACAGCTTCCTTCTAACCCCTATGCATAGGGCCCAGTGGGTTAGAAAAACTTCCGATTTCCTCCAACGAGTGCAGCACCTCTCGGGCATCGTTTACAGCCACCCCCGCGAACAATGGGAGATTTCCAATAGTCGCGAATTTGATAATTAGACGATTTCCAATAGAATCACGCATGCGTACGAACATTGGGTCAGGTCGTCAACAATATTACAACTTTGTAATCATATTTTTTTTTTATGTATTTTTCACGTATTTCCCCGGTTATATTTTATAGCTAGGGGTAGGTCAGGTATTTGCGCGTTACTCAGGTAACCATCATAAACCCTTCTGGTCTTTTCCCATCGTAAAAAGTAAATCCGTAAAAACAACGAGTTAAAATATTTCTGCCTTTAGCAATATCTCTCATTACTCAGAGACTAAACATTTAAATGAAAAATATCTTGCAAATCGATATTGCTTCAAAGATAAATAGTTCAATTTACGATCTTAACCAGCGACGAAAGAAGAATATCGGGTTACATAGGAAATGTTATTTTTCAACAACTACCTCCGAGAAGTTTCTTCTAAACATTTGGATGGAATAAATAAAGATAAGTGGTGCTCGTTCGAAGAAGCGATTCTATTCAGCTCGCCGATTTGTCACAGTTCTTAGAAAGAAAAAAAAAGAGAAGACTCCGTGTTGGGAGAGAACAGAGGATTGCACGTCGTTGCTATGTCGCCACGACGGAGAAAGCCTCTGTACCAGCATACTCTTTAGGTAGGATAGAAGGAGAAGCGACCACGTGAGCGTGGCTGGTACGAACAAGGGAAGTCAAGAGCCACCCCGAAGGGGAGGTAGCGCTGTTGGCTAGCTCGCGGGCCAGCTACGGTACACGTGATCGTACCGAGAGAGTAGGGGAAGGGTGAGCCACCCGCGCAATGCATAGAACGTACGAGAAGGCCCACCACTCATCGATAGCCGAACTTTTCTCAACCAATAGGAACAGAGCCATAAAAATCAAGAGACAAATGCAATTCTTAGCCAAGAGTAGGGATGAAGAAAAGAGAGAATAACCGAATAATAATTATTAACAATCGTTAATAATAACCATTTTTTCATGATTAACAATAGCCAAATGTTACAATTATCGTAAAAGTTTAACCCGAAATTTGTTAATTTGACAAATGGAAAGGTTAAACAAATTAATTAATTAAGTTAATTAATTCATCATTTTATATTGAAAGCCGACGAAAAACCATTAAGAATGAATACCAGAACACCCTGGTAGTTATGAAATTTATATCAAATTTAAATTCAATTTAATTAGATCTGTCAAATCGATATCGATCGATATTTCACATATTATAGTAAAAACCGAATGAGAATACATGTAATAGAGTGAAGAATGAGAGCGAAATATCAATAGAGTTCATTTTTAATATTTTTGGATTTGATAATTAATTAATTCTTTATCAGGAAAATTTTCCTTTCATCAAGTATTAAAATTCGTAATTTTCCACCTAAAAAGGTGATTCAAATTCGAGACACTTCCAAAATAAATAAAAAAGAATAAATCGCTAATTAACAAATCCAAAATCGATCTGAAAATAGTTAATTAGACTAATTATAAGAAATTGACAGCCGATAGAAAGAGAACAAGGGAGGCGTGGAAAATCACGCCTCGACCAAAAAGTTGCCCCTTCCACCGCGGTCTATGTCAAGCCTATTTAAACTGCGCCCTTTACGGAGGGCCATGCTCATTACTTCTCCGAAAACCAACGACGTTACTCTGTTCGCGACAGTTTTGTGTTTTTCAATCTTTGTTAAAAGACTTTGGAAAATTTCCAAGTCTTATTCTTTGTTGTGTTCATTTGTGGAATTGTACCAAGTTTTGTTTCACTATTAACTTCAATCGAAGTTAATAGAATAAAAAACCTCAGTGCTTAAATTTTGTGTTCGTTCTTCGTGAAAAATCCTTCGACCGCTCGGCACTTACTTGAAGCCGAGGGTATCGACCAGCGATCCACCGACGACCACCAGCAGCAACCTCTTCACAACTCCTGTTCGCCGGATCCTATTTTTCTTCGGTAAGTTTTATTTTTTTTCCTAAGTTTGTGATTTTTCCCCTCAACCCTTCCACTTTAGTGAAAAGTTTAAGAGATGTACGCATCTCAGATCATTATCGCCCTTCTGGCAATTATCGTGATTGTATCAATTTTTATTCTCTTGTGCGGAATCTCCATTAAAATCACCGTTAATATCCGCGATTCGAGAGTCACACGTGAAACCCCTGTAGTACACTCGGGTGTACGAATTTATCCAGTGTCTACCGTCCGTCGAGTTCCTCATACCAACCCGCGAGTTTAGTTAAATTTTTAATATCGCGATGAACTCCCCTTTGATTGTCGTGATTTTACTTGCGTGTTTTATCGTAGTTTTCATCATCGTCGCGATAGTTTGGTATCTCCGCGCTTACCGTTCCGTTACCCCGCAAGAAGTTGTTACAGCACCAAGTGCTCCCCTTGAATATTTTTGCCCGTATTGTTGCGATACCCATCCTATTAGTGAAACCGTTTAAACCTCCCCTTAGACAACATTTCGCGAATGAACTCTAGCCTCTTCCCGAGCAATTTTCCGCAAGGTTAGGCTCTAAACGAGGCATCCGCGAATCGTAGCCGCTTCGATAACGCGTAAATGGATTAAGTTCCTTGACCGAGATGAGGCCGGCTCCTCACGTAAACTCACGATTCGCGACATAACACTACTTCTTTTATAATTGAAGAATAGACAAATAAATTCTCAAAATACACAAAATATTGCTTAAAAATTGGTCTGCAAAACAAATAAACAAAGAAATGAGAATATTGTTGCTTTTGAACGGAAACGAATTCCGACAAAAACGTTACAGAAATTTACGATGAATTGGAAATCGATGAATCTTAAAAGTATAAGGAGTCAGGGAGCCAGCGAGGTAGGGAGCTGAGGGTCCAGGGACACAGGGATGTCGGGAGCCAGGGAGCCAGGGAGCCAGTAAACCAGGGAGCTAAGGAGCCAGGGAGCTCCTCAGCTCCCACGACAAGTCGGCCGGGGAGGCATGGAGCTAGAGAGCAAACGATTCTTATAATGTTCACCACTTCTTTAATAATTGAAGAATAGACAATTAAATTCTAAAAATTCACAAAATATTGCTTAAAAATTGGTGTGCAAAACAAATAAACAAAGAAATGAGAATGTTGTTGCTTTTGAACGGAAACGAATTCCGACAAAAACGTTACAGAAATTTACGATGGAATGGAAATCGATGAATCTTAAAAGTATAAGGAGTCAGGTTGCCAGCGAGGTAGGGAGCTGAGGTTCCAGCGAGACAGGGATGGAGGGAACCACGGAGGTAGGGAGCCAGGGTTGGAGGGAGCCAGGGAGACAAGGAGCCATGGAGCCAAGGAGCCAGGGAGCCAGGGAGCCAGGGAGCCAGGGAGCCCGGGAGCCAGGGAGCCAGTAAACCAGAGAGCCAGGGAGCCAGGGAGCCAGGGAGCCAGGGAGCCATGGAGCCAGGGAGCTTCTCAGCTCCCACGAAAATTCGGCCGGGGAGTCAGAGAACTAGAGAGCAAACGTTAGTTATAATTTTCACTACTTCTTTTATAATTGAAGAATAGACAAATAAATTCTCAATATACACAAAATATTGCTTAAAAATTGGTGTGCAAAACAAATAAACAAAGAAATGAGAATATTGTTGCTTTTGAACGGAAACGAATTCCGACAAAAACGTTACAGAAATTTACGATGAATTGGAAATCGATGAATGTTAAACGTACAAGGAGTCAGGTAGCCAGCGAGATAGGGAACTGAGGGTGCAGGGAGGCAGGGATGTAGGGAGCCAGGTAGCCAGGGAGCCAGTAAACCAGAGAGCCAAGGAGCCAGGAAGCTTATCAGCTCCCACGACAAGTCGGCCGGGGAGTCAGAGAACTAGAGAGCGAACGGTAGTTATAATTTTCACTACTTCTTTTATAATTGAAGAATTGACAAATAAATTCTCAAAATACACAGAAATGTTGCTTAAAAATTGGTGTGCAAAACAAATAAACATAGAAATGAGAATGTTGTTGCTTTTGAACGGAAACGAATACCGACAAAATCGTTACAGAAATTTACGATGGATTGAAAATCGATGAATCTTAAAAGTATAAGGAGTCAGGGAGCCAGCGAGGTAGGGAGCTGAGGGTCCAGGGAGACAGGGATGCAGGGAGCCACGTGGGCAGTGTGCCATGGAGCCAAGGAGCCAGGGAGCCAGGGAGCCAGGGAGCCAGGAAGCCCGGGAGCCCGGGAGACAGGGAGCCAGGGAGCCAGGGAGCCAGTAAACCAGAGAGCCACGGAGGCAGGGAGCCAGGGAGCCAAGGAGCCAGGGAGCCAGGGAGCCAGGGAGCTAGGAAGCCAGGGAGCCAGTAATCCAGACAGCCAGCGAGCCAGGGAGCCAGGGAGCTTCTCAGCTCCCACGACAATTTGGCCGGGGAGTCAGAGAACTAGAGAGCAAACGATAGTTATAATTTTTACTACTTCTTTTATAATTGAAGAATAGACAAATAAATTCTCAAAATACACAGAAATATTGCTTAACAATTCGTGTGCAAAACAAATAAACATAGAAATGAGAATGTTGTTGCTTTTGAACGGAAACCAATTACGACAACATCATTACAGAATTTTACGATAGATTGGAAATCGATGAATCTTAAAAGTATAAGGAGTCAGGGAGCCAGCGAGGTAGGGAGCTGGGAGTCCA